>CAJQZJ010032322.1:10141652-10174148 GCA_907164525.1 Lophiomys imhausi
TGTGTGTGTGTGTGTGTGTGTGTGTGTGTGTGTGTGTGTGTGTGTGTTTAGGCACATGTGTGCTGTGGTGAGCGTGTGGAAGTCAGTTGACAATTTGTAGGAGTTGGTTTTTCTCCTTCTACCATGGGTTCAGGGGATTAAAGGCAAATTGTCAGGCTTGCAGGGCAAGCTCTTTTACCCTTAAGACATATTGCTAGCTCCCCAAATTCCTTTAAAATTGAGCTAACTCAGACCCAGAAAGATATACATGGTATGTATTCACTTATAACTGGATTTTAGCCATATAGTACAGGATAACCATCCTACAACCCAAAGACCCAAAGGAACAGGAACATGGACTTTGTTACCTTTTAATGGGACATTTTTACCCTAGTGGAGCTGCCATGTCAGGCCCTATAGCAAGAGGAAGCTCTTAGCCCTCATGTGACTGATTAACTGCGGGGGGTGGGGAGTGGCTGATATGTAGGGACACCCCACTCTGGAGGAGTAGGATAAGTGGGAGGGGGAAGGGGGGAGAGGGGGAGAGAGTGGGAGAGAATGGAAGTGGGGGGAGGGTGGGACCAATAGGGGTGGAGGGTGTGGGCTGTGATGGCAATGTAACTTGAATAAATAAACATAAAAAAATACATCCTTCCCTAGGAAGAAGCTTTTATATCAGAGCTCATGATCAACAGACTCCTCAGCCTCATAGAATCCACCCAAGCCAATCTGCCACCATCACCAACCACCTACACTCAGGAAGCTGAGTAGAGAAATGGAAGTGCAATCCAAGAAGCCCCTGTGTCCTTTCCTTTCACCTTAATGTCCTATGACTCTTAACGAGATAGACAGTGGCTCTGCGTTTGCTTTGTCACCTCCACCTGGAGTACTGCTGGCAAGCTCTGGAATGTCCGCACAGCTCCGTGCCTACCTGGTCCTCACTGTACTTCTCCTGAAGCATCATCTGGACCTTTTCCAAGTTGTATTTCACAGTCTTGAGTTTCCAGGAAAGGGCTTCAGCCTCCTGTTGAGTGGCTACATAATCTCCCAGGCCCTGGTCTTTGCAAGTCTCTAACAGAGAGGCGACCTTGTGCTCAATCTCTGTGAGCATAGCCTAGGAGAGAACATCATTGAATTATCCACAGTCGGGAGCCTTAGTGGCTCATTAACTCATTACTAATTAATGCTGTCATAGTTGCCAAACTCTGAATTATCCACAGTGGATTTTAGGGGGATGGAAGAGTGATTGAACTGGGGCCATGTGGATACATAGCACGTTGCCTACCACTGAGCTACACCCCAACCCACTGCAGGGGTGCAACTAAATCAACCCTGACTGCAGGTGTTACAGTAAGTAGCCACCTCAGGAAACACTACAGGGTATGCCCAATGGTTCCGGCTGGCTAACAACACAGACACTACATAGTGTATCTGGGTTTGAACTCCAGTTTGCCACATAGTAGCCACGTTTGCTCAGGAATGCTATGTGTGTAACTCATGTAATCTTTAAAATGGAGATAATGACAAAATTTACCTTCTAGGTTCATTGTGAGAAATCAATCAATTAACTGTATTTTTGCCTTAATCCATGGGTTTTGTGTTTAATGACTTAAAAATCCTGTAGCATATGTAAGCACAAGGTTAAGTGGAAAACACTGAATCTTTCCCCTCTACCTTCCTAATCTTTTCTGTTGTAGCCCAAGTGCCAAACAGAGAACTAAACAAAAGAAGTCTGCACACTTATTTGACAGTTCTTCCCCTTGCTCATTTCTTCCTCTTTAGCCTCCAAAAGATCAGAAGAACACAAGAGTAATTTGGAACCAAAATGCTTAGTGACTGATAACACCCACCAATCTAGACATGAGTCTAAAAACGAGTCAGCTGTGGCAAGTGCATTTCTCAATAGGTCAGGCTCTTTGGGTTCCTCCTCAACATATTCCTGCAGTCCCTCAAAGCTCTGGAGCCCATGCAGCCAGGCCAACTGGCTGGGCACAGGGTCAGCAGCCCTACATACACTCCACATTTCAGCCAAGTCCACTGGCACAAAAACCAACCTAGGACTAAAAACCAAGCTCGACCTCCAAATAGATTTTCCAATAATGTATCTTGTAGCAAAAGCCTTTATCCTCGAAAACTACTTACTGCATCCGTATGGGTCCTTCAGAGTGTCAACAGTATATATGTACACACAGCCTTTGAAGTGGCTGTTCTAAAGGCAGTCACAATTTCATGCTAGCTTGATTACCCATGCAGCCGTTTTATGCAAATATTTTATAAGTCTACAGACTGATGCTTCCCAGCCACCATTTCCAAAGCGCCAAACTGATATTCCGTGACTTGATTAGCCTCCTGCTTGTTACTTAAGCTGTTTCCAGATCTTCAGTTTGCTAATTAATGCTGTCATAGTTTTGTTATCGCCTTAAAGATCTCTTTTAAATTTTATTATTTATTTTTTCTGTATATGAATGTTTTGGTTGCATGTATGTCTGTGTACCATGTGTGTGCAGTGTCCACAGAGACTGTAAGAGGTAATCTGATCCCTTAGGACTGGAGTTACAGATGATTGTGAGTCACCATGTGGGTGCTGGGAATCGAACCCAGGTCCTGTGGAAGAGCAGCTAGTGCTCTTAACTGCTAAACCACCTCTCCAATCCCAACCCTGTAGACTACTTTCTGAAGATCAGTCTTTTTCTTTCATTCTTTCTTTTTTGATATAGGGTCTCACTGAGTAGTCTTGGGTGGCCTGGAACTCACTTTGAAGATAAGGTTATCCTTGAACTCAGAGATCTACCTGTCTCTGCCTCTGAGTACTGGAATCAAAGGCATGAGCTACCAGGGCTAGCAAATATTTTCTTTCTTTAAAATGTTTTTCTAGCCAGGCGTGGTGGCACATATCTCTAATCCCAGCACTTGGGAAGGAGAGGCAGGTGGATCTCTGTGAGTTCAAGGCTAGCCTGTTCTACAAAGTGAGTCCAGGACAGCCAGGGAAACACAGAAAAACCCTGTCTCAAAAAATAAAATAAAATAAAACAAAAAAAGTTTTTCTATTAAAATTTTTTTCCTTCCTTCCTTCTTTTTCTTTTTTAAAGTTTATTTTTTCAAGTCAGCACTTGAGAAGTAGAGGCAGGCAGATTTCTGTGAGTTCCAGCCTGCTCTACAAAACTAGTTCCAGGTCAGCCTGGGCTATATGGTAAGAACTTAGTTTATGTTTGTTTATTTTTGTTTTGTTTTGTTTTCAAAGGCATTATTAGGTCCAAAGAAAAGAACATTTTATATTTTCCCAAGTGACCTTCAAAAATGTTGATTCAATCAGACAAAACTACCAGATACGAGAGGATCAATTTTTTTTCTAATTTTGTCAGGATATTATAACTTTCATGATTGTAAAAGAAAAAAATAAACAAAACTTCTGTTTTAATTCACATATATTGTATGGGTGTTTTGAGACATGGCCTCATGTAGCCCAGGCTGGCCACAAATTCAGTATGTAGCTAGGGATGGGCATCAAGTACTGATCTTCCTGCCCCTGCTGCCAGATACTGAGATCACAGGTGCACGCCACACATGGTTCAGGGCTGTGTACCATCTACAGGCGTTTGCACTAGCCTGACTTCAGGGGTCCTTCACGGTCCTTAATTGCTTACATCATCACCTCCCGACAGGCGCGACCCACACCTGGCCTGATAAAAGGATGCCGAGCAAGCCCTCTACCAACTGAGCTGCGTCCCCAGCCGCTCACTCGCAGGTTCTTAACATTCAAAGTTGAACCCTTCAAGCACAAAATTATCAAATACATTGTTCTCTTTATCATTATTACTGAGCATCGAGGGCCTTTGATGTTTCAATACGAAATCATGGGTGTCATATTGTCACATACATGAGAGAAAAGTGATCTTCCTGATCAGTACTATTTTCCCACAGCAGGCTCAAAGCCCACCACTGCCAAATCCAAATCTCTATATATTTAGTTTATCTAACTATAGTTCAAATGAAGCATATTTCCATTCATTTAGAAGCCCAAAACTGCACCCTCCATCAGTTGGATCTGCCGTGGATAAGACCAGTCAATAAAGTGCCCCTGCTGCGCTCCATCCAGGTTCTCCACTGTGTTGGGCCACTATCTGGATGCCTAAGCCCTCTGGGAATCCATGCCCCACCCACTGTAGCCTCTAGGAAGAACTTAGAATCCTCTGGTTCCTTAGAATCATATTCCTGCCAAGTCTGCCCACAGCAAGCTTGTTGGGTGCTACTGCCACCTGGTGGGCAAGTTTTGCCTTTGTATAGTCCCACACTCTTCAAAATGGATGCAAAGCAGCAGGAAGATGGGCATTCTGGGAGTGACCAAGCCTTGGCATGAGGTCTACCTGGTTGGTAGCCAATCAGCGTATCAGATAGCCTTAAGGGGCTGGAGTTCAAACTTGGGGACACCTGGGGTACAACTTAGTGCAGCCTTGGTCTGTTGCTGTGCTTAACTACAACACTGGGGAGGCCAAGCAGGATGCCGGTGTCTGAGTAGACAGACTGTTAGAACTGACTATCGCGACTGCCCCCTGCAGGTAGTTCCGGGTAGATGACAGGGAGGTGGTCCACCTCCAGTAGAGTTGGCCACCCCAACCACAGGACAGGTCCCTGCAGGAAGATCTTCTGGTGGTGGGGACAGTGCCTCCAGAGACACTGAGGCAGGGGGATATCTTTATCTCTGGTAGGAGGCTAAGGTGGGTGTGCTGGGCAGAGCTAGGGGAGAGGCCAAAAAGCAGCCAGCAAGACTCTGCTTTTGTGACAGCAATCACACTGCTGAGGTGATTGTCGTCATCACAGCCCTTCCCTGGAGAGTCACCGAGATCCCCGCTTTCCTCAGAGAGACTTCAGACAAGGAAGCTGACATCTTCATCCCTCCCAGCTCAGAGCTCCTGCTAACAAGGCTTTACTGGGTCCTTGCAATGTTGTACATTATGACATTCAGTTTCATTCTGATGAGCTATCTATTCACCATCTTGTGATTATTGATTAAAAAATAAAGCAAATACTGAGTGAAGTTTCATACCAGACACTTATGAGCTAATCACATTTAATCCTGACAAAAAAATCTGCGAGCTGACTTACTCTCCTGGAGGAGGAAAATCAGGTTGAGGAGGGAACCGGTTCCACATTCACACCTAATATGACAGGCTGCTTCTGGATTCTGGACTCTGGGCTGTTACTCTCGTTCCTTCAAAGGGGCTGATCACACACAAAGAATTTCAAAGACTCACCAGGAAAACTACGAGCTGAGGCCAAAACAAACCTGAGGTTTAGAGCCGTGGGAGCAGCGTACTGCTGCTTTAAGAGCACCTTGTCCCATCTTGGCAGGAGATTGGTGACCAGGCAAACTCTAACCTGCTGCCTGTCTGTCTTACCTGGCACCCAGCCAGCTCGTTTTCCACCACCTGCTGCATGTCTGTGTCTAGTGTTTCCGGTTCAAACGCCACGTTGGCTTGTTGTAGCCACAGCTCCAGCTCGGCCAGTTGGGTCTTGCAGACATGGAGGACTTCTGTAGGCTGAGGCCTACTTCTCTCCACTGTGGCCTCGAAAGCTCCTTGTTCGTGAGGAAAGTCCAGAGGTTCAGCCTCACTGGGAGGTGTGGCACCCTAGAATGAAGCCAAAGACAATCCAGCAGTGAGGAGCCAGGAATCCAAGGCTTTTACACTGGGGCTTGGAAAGACCTGGGTGCCCGCAACCCCCTTTTCCCGCCCAGTTAAAAGAAACAAAATAAGTACAGGAGGAGGAAGAAAGAAAAGGAAAAATGCACCTCCACACTCATAGCAACAACCACGTGACCTGGTGGCACAGGTTTCCAAGCAGCCGATCTGCATGTACACAGGTACAGTATTCCCGGCACAGAGGCGGAGAGTGGCAAGCCCCAGGAGACAGGTGAGAGAGAGAGAGAGAGAGAGTGTGTGTGTGTGTGTGTGTGTGTGTGTGTGTGTGTGTGTCCCAAACACATCAGGGAACTGGCCAGTACTTAAAGCTGCAAGACACACAATGATGAAGTAAAGCTTACACTGCTGTTCACCCCATGCAAACAGAAGACAGAAAACAAACAAACAAAAAAACAACCCAACGACAACAAACCCCAGAAAAACGACCTCTTTCTGCTGGCAGGGTTAATAATACTGGAATCTGCTAAACAACTGTAACATCTTCCCAAGTTGCAAGATTATATTTTAGTTTTTCTTTATCCATCTAAACTCTCTATTAAGAACTGTGTGGGTCAAATATTGGACTTCATGGAGTAATACGGAATGTTTTCTCACTTTCCTCAAAGAAAATCCCTAAAGTGGATTTTGCTTTTCTAGAGAGCTGACTTCCTCAGTGTGAAGTCTGATATATTTTCTGTGTGTTGAAACAACTGGATTTCTTACCATTATACAAGCAGACTTTCTCCCAGATAGGAGAAAGACATATTCCAACACTTAACGTATTTGTTAGTTTCAACATGGAGGTAAAGGATGGTTTTTAACGTAATTGACTTGCCTGATACTGTAGGACCTTCCCTCTCCCAGAATACTCATAGAGGACATTGACCATGCTAGAGAAATCCCTTCGGGAATAAGGATTTGCATTCTGATCTATAAAAATACTGGTCTCCATACATTTTGTGATAATTAGAATTAAACCAAATTGCAACATTTTTCACTTAAGATTGTTTGGAAACTTATTAGCACTTATCTAATAAAGCACAATTGGGAGAAAAGGCAAACTTCTAACAGGAGTTGCTCACAAACATACAACCTACTCAAAAATATAGCTTCAGAGGAGTTGTATTTTTCCCTCTGACTACCTACTAACTTTACATGTGTTTGTTCTTTTCCAGTTAAATGCTATTTCTTAGGCTTGGGTATTTTCAGTGGTTGGATATTTACCTGGCAGGTGAGAGGTCCTGAGTTGATCCCCAGCACCCCAAACCCCCACACAACAACACAACAAACAAAACCAACATTTTTTTCCTGCTTTCATCCACCTATATTTTTATAATTCTCTCTAAGGGTTATCTTGTCAGGGAGGCCTTCTCTCAAGGTATTTTCCCTGAGCCTCATACACCACCTGGCCCACCCCTTTCCACTGCTTTCAGTGGATCTTGTTAAGGTAAACAGTAGTAGGAATTATTGTCAGACATCCACTTCTATCCTGATTAGCCATATAAACTGATTAGCTAGCCTGATCAGTTACGTAGATAACTGATAAGTTATTTCCAAGTTTTGGGGGTATGACTATACTTTAGTGGCAAAGATTGTGAGATCTCCTGTTTCTGCTGACACCATCTGTTAGTATTAACTGGTTAATCTGTAATAACTAATTTGTCATCTGTCCTCTTAACTTACTCAAAATTTCAAAATTTGAGCACCTTTGGCAGGCCACGCACAATTTTAAGTGGCAGTATTAAGCTGTTCAGATTTCTTACTACCTTACTTCATGAGGAAATGAGCAAACTAGATGACTAATCTGCCCTGTATTTAAACCTGAAAAGAATCCAAAGGGGATGGGGGTTGGGGCAGAAGGAAAAAACAATTATGCACAACCTTAGAAGAGCTCAAAGTGGCCTCAGGATTCTCATGGACTCCCCACCCCACTTTTTTTTTTTTTAAACAGTTCTGAACCCAAGGGATGGTAGTTGGTTCACAGCCTCCCATTCCACCAAAGAGCTTCTAAGAAGTACAGGCCTGGACATAGGCCACGAGCACAAGGTCCCAGGCTCTGGCTCTGTGATCTTCAAATCAGGAGTCCTTAGTAACTTCCTAAACAGCAACCCTGCTTTATAAGCTTGCCTTAAACCCTGAAGGCACAAATCATTTCAGGGAATGTTTTCTATATTAGTATATTTTGGGGGGTTAAAAAATGTTGCCACAAGTGTTTGCTACTAAGAATTCTGTAGGCTATCTGGGAATGAAATTAATGATTCCTATATTTTGTTGGTATTATTTATTCTTAATGAACCTGGTGCCATGCTAAGGACCATACAAAAACCAGCTTGTGGTCTCACAGCACAAACCTCTCTATTCCCCATCTACAGATGAGGAAACTCAGGCTTTGCTTTGAGAGTCTATTTAAACTGCCAGAGCCAACAACTGTAAGTAGAACCATAATTCAATCCCTGATTTCACCGTGCTTTGCCATGTGCAAATCTGTATTTTCCCACAGTTTTACAAACTCTGCGGCATCTAAGTTAGACATCTGCTCCAGCATGTCACTGATCTAAAGCCCATCTTCTTGAACTAGGTTGTCGCCCTCACTGAGGTCCCACAAATGAATGTATGTGTGTTACGAAGGACCCACCAACAGTAAAGGGTTTCTAAACGTAGGACTACCAAAAGATCAAACATGGAACAACAACAACAAAAATGAACATGGAATGAGGCTAGGGAGATGGCTCGGTGGGTAAAAACACTTGCCTCACAAGCCTGATGACCCGAGTGTGACCCCCAAGCCCCACATAAAAGCTGGGTGCAGCAATGTGAGTCTGTAATCCCAGGACTCCTAGCAAGAGATGGGAGTTCGGGGAGGAGACACGAATGACTGCCAGGAAGTTAATGGCCAGCTAGGCTGGAGTAGGCAGCAGAGCAGCAGACACAAAAGACAATCTTCAACCACGCAGAAGCTGGACAAGTCCTGACAGAGGATGCTACTGTACCTCTTAGTAATCCTAGCTCCCTTGGCTATAAACAGACAGACAGACAGACAAGGTGGAAGGCAGGGACCAACTCTCAGAAACTGTCCTCTGGTTTCCACACATGTACCTTGGAATACAGTTTGCCAGTTTGCATCATGTGACTTCACTGAAGCCTTGGCTCTGAACACACAGCATGTACTTCACAATGTGCAGATCCTCAACATATGCAACACCAACAAACACCCCTGAAATGTCTTGGCCCAGATTCAATATCACAGAATGATATAAAGGCCAAATTTTTGCTGTACAACGTTTTTTGCTCTTAAAACAAACCCATAACAGTTTGTAAACCAGAACCCCAGGAAAGATGCTATGCCTGCAGGGACCTATTGACTGATTGAGATTGGAATGTTGCAGGTCCAGGTCTGATTAATTTATCTCAGGCTAGCTTTAGACGCTCTCTCCCCCAATAGCCATTCTTTGCCCACCTCTGTATTGGAATGAACATCCTGTAACTAAGAGATAAAAACTTTGAAATCTATTAACTTAGCAGACCACTAGCTTCCAACAAACAAAATCCTAAAAATGTCATCAGACAGCATCCGAGGCCTATAGAGAAGCGTCTCCATCCTGCTCTACCCGCCTCTCTGGTGTTCTCACCAAAGTATTTTAAGCTTGCCTTGATTTATGACTTTTTGTAATATGGAAATATTTTCTTAACATTCATCCTCAGCATATATCAAAGCAATGGATCTGTGAACTGTATTGTGTGAGAACATATACAAACTCATGGAGCTAGAACACACTACTGAATGATGAGTGATTCATCAAAGAAATCAGGAAGAAGATAAAAAAATTTCCTAAAATCAAATGAAAATCATGACAAAAAACAAAACAAAACAAAAACAGCAAAAAAAAACCCCAGACCAAAACAAACCACTTTGAGATTCAATGAAAGCAGGCCTAAGGAGAAGCTTACAGCTACAATTACCTATGTTCAAAAACCAGACAGATCTCAAAAAACTTAATAATCAGTATGCAGAAAGAAATAATTATGATCAGGGCAAAAATTAATGAACTAGAAATGAACAACAACAACAAAAACCCAACGAACTAATATAGCAAAAAGCTAGTTCTTTTTAAAAAGACATTTAAAAAACTACGTGTGTGTGTGTGTGTGTGTGTGTGTGTGTGTGTGTGTGTGTGCACGTGCACTTGTATGTCAGAATCCAAAGAGGCCAGAGAGAGGCACTGGCTCTCATTACAACTGAAGTTCCAGATGGGTGCAAGCTGTCCAACATGGGTGCTGGGAATTGAATTTAGGTTCTCTGTGTGCCCTTAAGTGCTGCATCATCTCTCCAGCACCAAAAGGTTGGCTCTATGAAAAGATTTAAACAAGACTGACAAAACTTTAGTCAAATCTAAGAGAGAGAGAGATTACAAAAGATACCCATGAAATTCAGAAAATCGTTAGAATATACCTTTAAAATTTATAGTCCACTACATTGGAGAATCTAAAAGAAATGGGTACATTTTTGATGCATGTGATCTACCAGAATGAAGCCAACATGAGATAGAAATTTTAAACAGACATATAACAAGAAATGAGACTAAATCAGAAACAACAAAAAAGTGTCCCAATGAAAGAACTATTTTCGGTGTTTTCCATCAGACTTTTAGAGAAGAAATAATGTCCATGCTAATCAAATGAGTCTAAAAACAGAAACTTAAGGAATGCTACCAAAATCTTCTTATGAAGCTAGTACTGAAGTAACCCTGAGGAGGGGGGTGATCTGTTATGTATTCTAAATGTTAATTAATTTGCTCCTAGAGGTCTGCTTGCTGTATGAGACCATACACACATACACCAAGTGAAGCTGTGTTACCTTGCTTGCTAACCATTGTCTCTGACTGGCTTTAATGAAATGCTGAGGCCTGTGATTGGGGTAAAGAGAGAGGTGGGGAGGGATAAGGCTTGTGGGCTTCTGGGGAGAGGTGAACAACGAGGTGGAGCAGGAAAAAGATTAAGACACAACATGGGTTAGACGGAAGAACATCATTCCACGTGGCCTGGAACACTGGCATTACGTGGAGAATAACAGCCCAAGGGGACGTATGTATAATGGAGCTTTACGTGGGGAACAGAATTAAAAGCTAATTGAAATGGACTAAGATTCCAGGCTAAGTCTTATCAAAATCCATCAGGTGTCTGTGTGTTTATTTATAAGTGGTGGGTCAGGGATAACACCGCTGACTAAATAATTATAATATTCTTATTGGTAATTATTAATATTATTTTTACACCCTGATTCTGAAATAGATATATCAGCAATAACAAAAAGAAAATTCTAGACCAATCTTCCTAATGAACATAGGTACAGAAAATTTCAACAAAATACTTACAAATTAAATTCAAGAACACATCAGATACATCACTTACCATGATCAAGTTGGATTCATTTCAGAGATTCAGAGATGGCTCAAATAAACAAATCAAGAAACATATCACGTGAATAATATAAATAATAAATTGCTGGGCGTGGTGGCACATGCCTTTAATCCCAGTACTCAGGAGGTAGAGGCAGGCGGATCTCTGTGAGTTCAAGGCTAGCCTATAGAGTAAGTCCATGACAGCCAGGGCTAAACAAAGAAACCCTGTCTCGAAAAAGCAAAAAACCCAACCCAAACCAAACCAAAACAACCCCCCCCCCAGAAATCACATAATCATCCTAGTAAATTCAGAAAAGGTTTTTGACAAAATCCAAATCCATTCATGAGAAAGGCCCTGAGGAAAGCAGGAATTAAAATTCCAATGCCATTCTTAAAAACAACAACAACAACAAAAAACAACATAAAGAATAAAGGAGAAAGAAAAAAATTCTTATAATTCATATTGGAAGCTCAAAAGACCCAGTCAGGGAAAAGCAATCCTCAGCAAAAAAGAATGTTAACATTCCTGACTTCAAGTTATACTAGAGAGTCATAGTAGTAAATTCAACATGGTTCTAGACCAAAACAGACATGTGTGTCAACAGAATGGAACAGAAGACCCAGCAGTAAACCCACCCAGCTACAGCCTCCTGATCATGTGTGTGTGTGCGTGCACATGTGTACATACGTGTGTGTAGATATGAGACCATGCACATGCATACAGAGGACAAAACAGGACGTTGGTGGTCTTCTCTATTATTTCTTCTCTAATTTATTTCCTTGACATAGGGTTTCCCAGTGGAAGCTTGCCATTTCAGCTAGGCTGGCTGATTCTCAAGATCTGCTTGTTCTTGTTGGGGTTATAGATATGTATAGCCATACCTTATAAAAAAAATCATAGGTGCTGAACATTTGAACTCAGGTCCTCACGTTTGCACAGCAAGCATTGTTACCCAGTAAGCCCTCTCCTTAAGCTCTATTTTGTTTTATAAAACAGAGTCTCATGTAACCCATGTTGGCCTTGAACTCCCGATCCGCCTACCTTTGCCTCCCATGTGCTGAAGTTACAGTCAATGTGAAGGTTTTATGAAGTAGTGGGATCAGACTTAGGGCTTTAAACAATAATCAAGTATCCCACCAAATGAGCTACATCCCAGACCTCAGCATTGACTACGATGAAATCAAAATATAAACTCTGGAAAATGTGAAGATGTTCTACATCCTGCAGAATCCAACGCTCAGCTCAAGATTCAATTCTTTATGAAAAAATAATCAAGCATATCCAGCTCATTAACATGCAAAACTGCTTTCATGCTTTACTAATGGTAAAACTATATGTATATCAAAGAATTGTGGGAATTTAAAAAAATTTTTGGGGTGTGTGTGTGTGTGTGTGTGTATGTGTGTGTGTGCATATACACACATGTATGTGCAGAGGCCAGAGGAGGATTTGGTGTCCTGTTTTATCACTCTTCACCTTATTCCTTTGAGGGAATTCACCTTGAAGAGACAGTCATCTAGTCATCCAGACAAACACTCCAGATTCTAAGTCAGGAGGCATGAAGAGCTGGACTTCAAACTTAACCCTGACACCCAGAAGCTGTAAGGCTCTGGAGACGTAAAGACTTCAAGCCTCAACACCTCCATCTGTCAAGTGGGCTAACATGGCTGGTGTGAGTATAAGAAAGATAATGTAAAAACTTCAGTGGGTGGCCCACTGAAACATCCCCACAATTTTAAGGTACTCTCCCCTTTTGTCTTTTTATTCCCACATATATCTAAAATTGTGAAGTGCTGGGGGCAGTGCATGTCTGGAGAGATGGCTTAGTCTCTGGTTGCTCTTCCAGAGGTCCTGAGTTCAATTCCCAGCACCCACATGGTGGCTCACAACCACCTATAATAGGATCTGGTGTTGTCTTATGTGTAGACAGAGCACTCATATATATATAAAAATACATACATAAATAAATTTTTAAAACTTGTGTGTTGGGTATACATGCCACAGCAAGTGCATAGAAGTCGGATAGCAGCTCTGCAGAGCTGGCTCTCTCCTACTTTTTATGCATTTGGGGGAACTGAACTCATGTTACCATGTTGTACTGCAACTTCCTTTATGCACTAAGACATCCTGCTGGCCCTACATCCCATTTTTATCTGAGTCTTAAAAAGAACAGACCCAATGGGCATGGTGGTGCACACCTTTAATCCCAGCACTGGGGAGGCAGAGGCAGGCGGATGGATCTCTGTGAGTTCGAGGCCAGCCTGGTCTACAAAGTGAGTCCAGAACAGCCAAAGGATACACAGAGAAACCCTGTCTTGAAAACCGAAAACAAAAAACAAACAAACAAAACAAAAACAAAAAAACAAACAAAAAACAGACTGGGCCAGAGAGATGGCTCAGTGCTCACAAGCTTTCGATGCTCTGGCAGAGGACCCAGTTTCAGTCTCCAGCACCTACACACATGGTGGCTGACAATCATTTAACTCCATTTTCAGTGGACCTGATGCTCTCTTCTGACCTCTGAGGGCAATGCATGTATGTGGTGCCTAAACATACATGCAGGCAAAATATCCATATGTAAAATAAATATGAACAAGTCTAAAAACAAACCAACCAAACAAACAAAAAACCCAGACCAATTCCGGCTTGCAAAATCAAACAACCACCATCAAGCAATTGAGCAGGTCAACAGCTTTCTGTGCTAAGTACTGCCAGCGGGCCTACAACTCTGCCGTCGTCACCTTGCTGGGCAACACTGTTAGAGAGGTGGAGAATGATGGAAAAGGAGCAAAGAGGAATGACAATTTGACAACCGGGGTTCATTTTTGTAAGAACAGACTTGAGAGAAAGGACATATAAACATAACCCCACATGAAAAGAGACAAAATGCCCAGCAAGAGCTCCCACTGGGTCTCTTTCAGGAGCTATTTAGTGAGACCCCTGGAGCTTCAGGTCCACTCAAACTGCAGGTCTAGCCTAGAAACAGGACCCCATGGTGACACTTCTTGAGAAGTGCGGTGGGTTCCAAATTAGGAAGTCAGAAGGGAATGTTGTGCGGTGACTCTTCACTCTCTTATTTAGTTCCTGTACTTTATTCTTCTGACTCTGACCCTCCTTTGTAAACACAAGGTAGGTATTAATTTGTCTCTTATAATCTCATGATTAAACAACAAAGAACATAGAGTGCTTTTTCTAAACAGGCCCTTGATCATTACAGGCTCTTCCCCATTTTCGCCGCCCCAGTGTGTTATGGGTACAGATTAAACACTTAGTCACTAACACAACAACTACTTTGGCTGACAATCGGCAAACCACTGGGAGCTGTAAACAGCAGATGGTAAAACTTTCAGTGGGACAGTTGACAATGTATGTGAGGTGCTGGCCTTCCCAGGTCTCCTGGCTGAACACACACAGCATGGCAGAAGTGAGACAGCCACCGGGCAACCGTAAGTGCCACTCTGGGAATCGTCATTGACAGGCAGGGACTTACCTCTTCGGTTTGGCTGAGCCTCGGGGAAGGTTCTGGGCTTGGCTCGGCAGCACTTCCTGAGTCTGGTGCAGTAAAATGCGCCATGGAACTGTCACAGGTACTAATTCTCCCATCTGGCTCCTGAGGAGAAAGGAATCATCAGCTCCTGCCAGGCTCCGGTGCCTGCCTGAATGACCCCGTGCCTGCACCAGGAGGCCTCTCACCTGCTCATTTACAGATTGCCTGTTTGCTCCCAAAGTCAGGGGCATCATTTAGCTGGTTTATTGTATATGCTTCTTTGAAAGTCTTTTTGCTGTAGTGTCTTTAGAAGTTTTTTTTTTAACCTTATTATGTATGTGTGTGTGTGTGTGTGTGTGTGTGTGTGTGTGTGTGTGTGTGTGTGCGCGCCTGTGTGAGTTTATTAGGTCATCTGTACATGAACAGGACGCTGTCTCAAAAAAGGAAGGACTAGGCAAGGAAAGGCAACTCCATGAATATCCACCCAGTATTTACATAAAAATTGAGAGGTTTAAAAAAAAGTGTTCTCACACATGCAAACAAACTACCAATGCACATGAAAAAGATGCACATGTGAATGAGCTTGGCTTAGCCATTTCACATGTACCTGCATCTTAAAGCATCATGCTATATGTCCTCAGTATGCACAACTCTGTCAAAACAAATATGGCAGAAACATTTCCAGATCCGATCATTCTTTCTAACAAACGCTCTGACTTGCTGTCTCTTTTTTAGTCTCCAAATGGGCCACTCTGAAGGCTTAGAGGTGCTGAGGGCAAGCTGAGCAAAGAGGAGCATGGGGAGAAAATGCAGACAGTAAGGAGCCCCCCCCCCAACTCCCAAGGGTGTTGGTCCCCACCTGTATGATGGTCGCAGAGGACGAGGATGCCCCATCCTCCTCCAGGTCCTTCATGTGCTTCCACAGAGGAGACGCAGAAGGTGGCTCTGCTCTCCTATGTCCATCCTAAGATAGTGGTCAATTGGTCAGCAAAGGAAAACAGTTCCTTTTCATAATCAGAGTCCTACTTGGCTCCTTCAAATAAGACTCAACCTCCTGGGCAATTCTGCCACCCACAGGTCTTTTTCTCCCTGTACCTCATATCCCATATATTTCTTGTACTAAATCATGTCTCCAAATGCAGATCCTTTTCTTGAGCCTAAAAACAAATCCACAATTTTCTTTACTATAGAGTAATAAGCAAGCTCATGTCATGCAAAGGAGATTTTTAAAAGTCATTTTGGAATTTTAATCTCTGTTTTGGTGAATGTAACTTTAATCTTAAATGATATTTCAAAAATAAGTCTGTTAGGTATAAGAAAAAAAATTGCTCAGACTCACTAACTGTGGGAATGCAAGTTAAACTACAATGAGGAGAGAGGCTTTGGCTCAGTGACTGAGTTCTTGTCTGGCATGTGAGAGGTCAGGGGCTAATGTCACAGAACTGCAAAATGAATGAATAAATAAATACACGTGGATGAAAAAAAAATCTAACGAGACAACATATCTGTTATAATGACCTTTATCAAAAAAGCTGGAGAATAATACCTAGTGCAAGGAAGGATGCGGAAAGAATGGATTCATGGTTACTGTTGGGGATTATAAATGAAAACAGCAAGGAAGCATCAAAAAAAATTAAATATATATCAACCACATGCTTCAGCATTTCCACCACAGGCCATGTGTGCCCAAAGGAGACAAGGTTGGTATGCAGAAGACATGTTTGAACTCTCGTGTTCATTGTGGCATTGTTCACAATAGCAAGTCATGGAGTCAACCTAAGTGTCAGTCAACAGACAAAGGGAAATGTGTATAGCCCAATTGTGGCGTCGAATGCCCTGAACCCCATCACTTGGAAGACAGAGGCAGGCAGATGGATCTCTGTGAGTTGGAGGCCACCTGGTCTACAAAGTGAGTTCCAGGCAAGCCAGAGCTGTATACTAAGACCCTGTCTGAGCAACAAGACAAAATGTGGTGGATAGACCCAATGGAATGCCATTTCATCATCTAAAAACCTGGAGATTTTGTCATCTATAGTGTGACACAGATGAACCAGAGAACAGTATCTTAAGTGAAGTAACTAAGACAGGCTCAGAACCACAATCATGGCATGACACTTAGACGTCAGGGGTAGCAAAGCTGAACTTGTTGAGACACAGCGTGGAACAGTGAACAGTGGTACAGTGGACAGAAGAGGATCAGAGAGACATTGATCCAGGATGCAAATTTTCAGTTGGCAGGACGGTTATGTCCAAGAGATGTATTGGATGCCATATACACTTAAAAATAACTTAGATGTTAAATGTTCTTATCATAAAAAATTGAGAGCTTGTAAGGGAATAATACATGCCAATTAGAGTGATTTAGGTGCTCTACTGTGTATGGTATAATACCATGCTATAGTTTACAAATACATGTAATTTTTACTTGTCAGAAACACCCCTGCAACTTAATGAACATGTATTTTTTTTGTTGCTGTCAAAGGCAAACAAATCCTCTAAGTGTATCAGCTCAGAAGCATGTGTCGGAAAGAGTCTTCACTTGGGCCCTGGGTCCTCCTCCAGTCTCACAATTCTCTCTGCCATAAAAGGATGTAAAATCCGATTGTGAACTCAAGTTGTCTGGTGGCCCAAGTACAAAATAAACTGCCATCCTCACCCTCCAACTCAGTTACATCATGTTCTAGCTATACTCATAGGACAAAAGGTCTACTCTATGTGACAATGAAGCCATGAAAAAAATCAACAAAATGAGCAAAAAAAAAATTGACTTATGGCTCTACCTGAGTCACATAAACTACAAGCTGCTGCTAGTTTCAGCTTTGGGCAAAAGCTGTGCTATGCCTTTAGTGTTTCAAGTATGAAATGGAACTTGGTACCAAGAAGGTCAAGTTTCTTTCAGCCAGTTACAATAAGGCAGTAATATCAGCGTTATTAGCTGCAAACGAACGCATGTCCTTGACAACACTACTCTAAAACATAAACATGTTTCAAATATTCAAAACCATTATCTGCCAAAAAACAAACAAACAAAAAAACCCATATCAAATAGCATACTCTCGAAGCTCCAGAGAAGCATTCAGAAGTCAGCGTCAGACAGCGGACTCCTTTACACCAAACAAGTGCCTCTGAACTACACCGGTCCCATTCTTTGATGGCAAACTGGGTTTACGTGAACTTAACAATATCAATAACCGGATAAGTACTTCAGTCTCTGTAAGGGGAGTTAGACTAATATAAATTAGATTTAGTAAATATCCAGGGGTGTTTACTAATTACAGTCTCTTAATCTGGGGGGCATGAAGATCAACTTGGCCGTGGGCAATTAGCCTATCAACATATGGACTAAAAACAAGGTTTATGGCCTGGCATTGCTTTCAGCTGCTAATAGCCTTACAAAGTGGGCAGAGCCCAGATTAGGTTGAAGCTGGTGAAACAAGGAGAGACCCTATTTAAGGACAAAGTGGTGGAGCCGAAAGCCCCCCCTCCCAAGTTCTGATGCTAGAGACAAGGAGCAGTTTGTATCATCTGATGGAGAAAATGCTGGTAGATTGAAAAGCTGATTTCCAATAGAGCTGAAAAATTATGGCCAGCTCTCCCTGAGGCAGAAAGAAGCTGGTGAGCAGAGAAGGCCTCAGCAAAGCAGCAAAAGGCCAAGGACTAAACCCTGTGGCACAGCTTTTGTCTAGACGGGTTCGACCAGTTCAAACAGTAGCCTGAATGAACTGTGGCCAGCCTCCAAGACTGAGGCAGAGTGGCTGAGTGGCTGATACAAACTGAATAAGTTGGCTTATGGATAGCTGAGGCTTTCCAGGGAGAAGAAAGCCTCAAGCCTCATTTAACGTGAAGCTGCCATAGCTAATTTACCCTAAAGGACCTATGTCTGAGATATTCTTGAAGAAAGACTGTTGACTAAGTGCCTTAAAGGATCTACCCCAGAAACTGTGTTCCTGATGACTGAGGACTTGCTCCAGAGACTGTATCCTTCTAAAAGGTTAGGATTAGTTATTAGATAATAGTTATTAATAGGTTTAGTGGTTAGGTAACAGGGGTTGTAGTCATTCTTAGGGCTAGTAGTTAGATAAGTGTTTATATTTTTTTATAAGTGCATATAGTTATTAATAAATACATATTGGATAATTGAAAATGTTCGTTTTCAAGTAAGTATCAATAAACATTAAAAAAATCAACACTAACTTTAAAAGCCTCAGCTTTTCATTTGTTTTCTTTGATATTCACTTAGAAATCTGGGCCTAGCCAATTCTAACAAGAAAACTGTTTTCCTGGGGCTGGAGAGGCCTCAGCACTGAAGAGTAAGTACTGCTCTTGCGGGGCTGAGTCCCCATTCCCAGCACCCATTCAGTATCTGTAACTCCAGTTCAAGGGGCTCAGACACCCTGGCCTTGGAAGTCATCTATCCTAGCAGACATAGTCTCTCCGTCCCTATACACAGACAATTTAAAAATAATAAAATAAATCCTTTTTTAAGAACAGAAAAAGAAAGTTGTTTTTCCTTACTTCGCTCTTCACGGAGCTTTCTTCTGCCTCCTCCTTCACCACTGGCAGGAAAGACATGGAGCTCGTTCTCCTCAGCTAAAAGGCACAGCACAAGGGCACCTGCCGTCAGGCTGTGGACTAGCATCGAGTCCAGGCCTGGCTGCATTTTTATGTAGCTAAATCCTTACACACTGTCCAACGTGCCCACCCATGCCCAAAGTCTTTGGGTCTTGTGCCTTTAAGTTCTTTCAGCCAAAGATCTTGCCTGTGGAATCCTTCTCATTAGCATGATTCCCATGGCCTCACCACTAAACTGGAGTGCAGTTCACTGTGTGAACTCGGTGGTCTCAGATGCTGGACCACTCACTTCTGAGTCTGCAATGGAATGACTACTCTATGGCAGATACTTCAAAGGTGATTCCCTCCCTCCTTCTCTGGGAATTTCATAAGCATGTCTTTAGGTAACTCAGGCATAAGAATTCTGGGTTGGGCCCAGAGCAGACACACCCTGAGGATTTGTGCTCAGTAATAAACAACCTTAAGTGGAGTATTTCCACTTGAAAACAAAAATTCCTTTTCTATTGACAGAGGTATGGCAGGCTGATTGAGTGGAAATCTTTACCCATTAACTCTCCCATGGATTGTGGGACCAGAATTAAGCAAAAGCTGGGCCTACCTTCCTGTCGGAAGCATCCCTCTCGGTCACTCCGAACTCTTCTGATGTGCCTGCAGAAGGCTTATCTCCTACTTCCTGTTCTTGCTTCAGGTGCTCCTGAAGGTTCAGCACAGCAGCCTTCAAGTCCACCAACAAATCTTTCTTTTTCTGGTTCAGACTCAGAATCTGCTTTTCCAACCCTTCCATCTCTCCCTGTACAGAAAGAGTTGTAGGCATCATTTGAGGGAAATCAGAGTGGCTTCAGGATGCTCCCAGGAGCCAGCTTCTTTCAGTACAAGGGATGCTTACTGGTCTGAGGTTACTGGGTTTGGAAACCCAGTAGCTAGTTCCTGGTACAGTATTTTTGCTTGTGACCCTGGCTGGCACTGCCAAAGCACTTGTGTAGGACTTAAAACCTGTAGGGTTTCTTAACCCCTCACAGACCTTGTAAATCAGAGGATCTGGGGGTTGAACAAAGCATGGGAACTTGTAACAAGGTCCACAGGTGACTGATGTGCAGCCAGGGTGGGGAGCCAGTGCCATAGTAACTAACCACAGGACTCACAGAACCAGAACACCCAGGACTAAGAACCAGGAGCCTGCACATTGATGAACACATAC
Source organism: Lophiomys imhausi (assembly GCA_907164525.1). Classification (NCBI taxonomy): domain Eukaryota; kingdom Metazoa; phylum Chordata; class Mammalia; order Rodentia; family Muridae; genus Lophiomys; species Lophiomys imhausi. The sequence goes on from CAJQZJ010032322.1 coordinate 10,161,967, forward strand.
TTGCCACTTCCCACACAGAATATTACAAATACATGTTCCTATAATTCCCCAGGAGACTCTTAAGAAGACTACCATTTGAGATCCCCCAACATAAAATAAAGTTAGACACCTGATTTTTAAAAAAATTATTATTATTTTATTTTTTGATATAGGGTTTCTCTGTGTAGCCCTGGCTGTCCTGGAAATCACTCTGTAGAACACGGTGGCCTTGAACTCAGAAATCTGCCTGCCTCTGCTTCCTGAGTGCTGGGATTAAAGGTGTGTGCCATTTTCTGCCTGGAAACCCCTGATTTTTTAATTGCCTTTGAAAATTTGTTTGATACTACTAAGTCTGTTTATTTTGTCTACAATCCAAGCATCCTAAGAAATGTTAATAAACTAAAATAAGGTAATCTATTTGCAGTAAAATTCACTATGGGAATGATGGGCAGATGATTCCAAGCTATATAATATTACTTCAGTAACTATTATTAATATATACAAGTAAATTTTCCTAGATATGGAAAAGTCCATTGTCTGCCTATTAGTATTATGGATTATAGAATCCTAGATTTAGTAGGAATTGTAGGTGATAGTTACTCTGGCTCTCCAGCACCCCCTGGTTGAGCTCCTTTTCAGAAAGCTTGCATTCATTCAAAATTTCTCCCTGGCTGGGGCCTACTTCCGGAGGCAGAATGCTTGCTTGTTTCGCATGTGCGTGATTTCTAATTCCATCTCAAGTACATATACACCCATACAAACATGTTTCTAACATATTCCTTAAAAATCTCTCTCCATTCAATATTCTTAACATCACTAAATTATGCATGTATGCATGTATGTATATATGTACATATGTGCATAGATGCATGCCCACATGTGTGGCAGAGGTCAACAACAGAGCTATCTTTCCTTATAAACAAACAAACAAACAAACAAATGCCCAGGGTATCACTATGTAGCCCTGATGGCTTGGAACTTACTATGTGGACCAGGCTAGTCTCAAAATCAGAGATCCGCCTGCCTCTTCCTTCTGAGTGCTGGCATTAAAGGCGCACACTTCTGCACCTAGCACATCTATCTCATCTTCTGAGACAGGGCCTTACTTGCTAGAACCCAACAAGTAGATTATGCTGACTGGCCACCAAGTCCCAGGGATCTGCCTGCCTCTGCCACCCAGGAACTGAGGCTACAAAAGCACATGCCACAACACTGGTCTATGTTTTGTTTTGTTTTCACATGAATTCTGGGGATTGAAATGAGGCTCGTGGGGGTTGGAGAGATGGCTCAGCGGTTAAGAGCACTGACTACTCTTCCAAAGGTCCTGAGTTCAAATCCCAGCAACCACACGGTGGCTCACAACCATCTAGAATGTGATCAGATGCCCTCTTCTGGAATGCAGGTGTACATGCAGACAGAATACCTATATAATATAAATAAATAAATCTTTAAAAAAGAAAGAAAGAAAGAAATGAGGCTCACAAGCACAGTCACCAGCTGGGCTCCCTCACTAAGCTCCAAGTCTTTGGATTTTCACACCCAAAAAAGTGACATTGCTACCCACAAGAAGAGAGTTCTCAAGTCTAGAGTAAGAAGGCAATTCCTGTTAAATTGCAGCTAGTATATGACAGGGCCAACCAGGGCTTCCCGCTGGCTCCTGGGCTCTGGCACTCAGTGTTAAACTGATATCCCTATTCTGTCTGCAATGAAAGTTCCCTACTTTCAGAGTTAACTATGACCCATGTTCCACTTCCAATAAACACTAAACTTCAACAGGAGACGCCCTCAACAAAAGCAATGCCACAGCCACTAGAATAAACTCATGAAAACAGCAGCTGGTGTTATATAGGCTGGGAGGCACCAAGCTGCCACCTGTACCGCGGTATCCATAGCCTTTTGGGAGCCACTAGTGGTGTCCAGAGCTGAGGGATACTGTCCCTGAGGTTAATATCATTCCCATAATGCTGGTAAAATGTTACTGGCTGTTTTCACTGTGCTGGCATTTATACTGAGGACACAAAAGGGATAGTAGTAAGCCCACAGGCATCTTTTATGAATCAAGGTAAGTGATACCAATTATTTATTATTATTTTAGGGAAAGCATGCCAATCCCATTTAAGAACGTCCTTGATGAAGACACATATGTTGGGGATCAGCCATAGAGAGTTTGCCTAGCGAAGGCAGATGCCCTCTGTTTAGACTCTACACTGCGCACCTGAAAATGCGTCTTTAATATTCTGATGACAAGGTGGGAGGGGTGCATAAAGCATTTTGCTGTGTCCAAATACAATGACTGAAAAGTACTTCTAGGAATGTGTATGCTGCGAGCTGAGCCCCCTCCCTTTTTCTTACAGAACATTATTCTAACACAAAACAAAACAGCTGAAAAGCTACGCTTATACATATGCTTAAATGCGATTCTTCAAGATTTTTCTCAAGAAACGGATGTTACATAATGACTATGGAAACACATGGGGTTTGGAAGTGTTCATGACTCAGACAGCATTCTTTAAGAGACCCAGCGTGACAAGATGATGTCATTTATGGATGCAACATGGTCACAATGCATGAAAGGACCAAAAGTAAGAATGTGAAGAATTCACTGATGTGGGCTTAGACCACTCAGAGTTAGCCCTAACTTGCCATTTTTTTTTTTTTTAAAAAAACACTTGCCATAGTGTTTTTTAAAAATCCCTGTGAAACTATGTGGCACATGTCTTTAATCTCAGCACTCGGGAAGGTAGTCACAGAGGCAAGGGGATCCTTATGAGTTTGAGGCCAGCCTGGTCTACACAGTGAGGCCCTGTCTGCCACTATCCCTCACCCCCAAAAGGTTGATCAGCTAGTCAAGAATGCAGAGTCTCACTGCCAAGTGGACAGGTCTGAGGACAATCTTGGGTTTATTCTAGACACTTTTAGGCTCCTGGGTAAATCACTGTGGTTGGTAGTATCACAGTTACATCAGACCATCCTGTAGAGTTAAGGAAGAAGTCTACTTTTTTTGTGTGTGTGTGGGGGGGGTCATTTCTATTTGGCTCTTCTTTCCCGACACACTCATTGCCAGACAGGTGTTTTAGCTGACTCGTTGGTCCACCAGGGCTCATAAGGGCCATCGAGGGAGCAACTCTGTGTGTGTGTGGTGTGATGGACCCCAAAGACTTGTCCTCTGTGTGATTTCCTTTATTTGTTCTTACACAACAAAAGCTCTTTGAAGTCCTGAGTTTCTAAGTCTTTAAAGAAGCTTGGTACCCTCACCCTAGTGAGCCGCTCACCCTGGGCCTGCATTATCGAATCAGCAGTAATGGGCTGTGTCACGTGAATCTGTCATACTTTAGGTTTTGTGTTAAGCAAGTTCCCCTCAGTCTCCCAGCTAGTAAATGACAAAGTCTTGTCATAAGTACCACATCAACTGCCTGTGTGTGTCCATCAGATGGCAAGAAAATCACGTGGCTGTCATGGTCTTGGCCTCTATACACAATTTCAATATAGATGTGACAATATAAAGCCAAAGACTGAAAAGGCCCTACCCAGAATGTTTTATGGTACTAAAAATACAGTCTTATATATAAGATCCTTCATTATTATGATTTTCAAAGTTTTATTACCCCTGAAGTCCAGCCTGCCACTCTGCCTGACCCCCCACATCAGCTTCTTGGGCTCAGAGAAAATGCAAACCAAGATGCACCATGCTGAAAGTGTGGGCACCCAAGGAGCCCCACGTGAGAACTCAGAAGGGACGGCCTACCCAGTTTCTGGGACTAGATCTCAACTCCAGGGGTCATAATAGCATATTAATGATAGGACACAACCACAGTCTCACAAAATAAGAATAGAAAGAAAGTTGCTGCAGTTGGAAAAAAATTATGAGCCACAACACTGTCACACTACTAAAGATTCTAGACACAGAGGGTAAAGGAGGAGCCTATGGGATGAATGGATAGAAGGGAGGCTGAGACATACCTGTAATGAAGGCAGGTCGTTAGCTTGGTCTGGCGTCACGTGTTCAGGGGAGAACTTAGCTGAATAATTATTTAAAATCTGCTTCAGATTTTCTATTTCTTCATCACATTCAGTGGTCTGTTGTATGACAACCTATAAAATAGCAACCCCCCAAAGAAGAGTCATTGTTACCACCTAAGTAACACACACAGGCTGTTTCCGTTATCTGTCCCATTCACAAGTTCCAATAAAATGCAGAGACTACGCACCCACACAGATTCCAATACGAAATAGAATCTTCTATCAAAAAACTATATTATTTTGTATTTATTAATGCATATAGGGGAATGGGGGTTGTACTGGTGGAGGTTGGAGGACAACTTGCAGGAGTCACCTCTCTTCTTCCACATGAGTATCCTTGGGTCAAACCTAATGGCAGACATGCCAAGTAAGTGCCTTTACCTACTGAGCTATCTTGCAGGTCCCCAGAACATCCCTGTACTACATATTTGTATTCTAAATAAGCAAAAATTCCAAATATAGTTATATTATAAGTATTACCTGTATTTATATTCAAAATCTAGATAGCAAAGTTTGCCATGCTGTTGCCTTAGTCTTCCTATCTCATCAGACTTCAGGGTACCTCCGCAGGGCTTGAGGCACAAGTCTAATTAAATGCTTCTTTGCTCTTATGTATTTCTTGTCTAGGGGGCTTACCCAGGGAAGTATTTTACAGCATGCTAACATAAAGTTTCCAAGTCTTATGAAATTACTAGTATGTCATACACACCATTTAAGAAAGTTTCAGAATTGTGTGTGTGCTCGTGTGTGTACACGCATGTGCTCCTTCCACCTTTGTGTGGGTTCTAGGGTTCAAACTCAAGTCACTGGGCTTGCAAGGCAAGTTTCTTTACCTACCGAGCCATTTTGCCAACCCAACCCATATATTTACCATGCTGATATGACATGCAGGTGGCACTTTCCACATACAATGGTCACATGTCTGATTCTGAAGAATGCACAGAGCACATATTTGGCATGGTGAATTTTCCCAATGCAGATATCCTCCCTGCTGCCCTTTAGAGTCAGTGATGTACACTTCATGAGTAACAGTTCAAAGCTTCCAGAGCAGGATAAGTTTGAAGAATGAGACAAAACTAACCAGAACATGCCAAAGACTCTAATGTTCAGGGAACAGAGCTCAGACTTATTTGTAGGCATAAATCAAAGTATGATGAAAACTTAAAAAAAACCAGACTTCCAAGGCAAGTCTAGATATTGCTCTGGTATGCTTCATACTAAAGCAAAATGTCTTTTGGAATGACACAAACCCTGTCTAACACATAATCCTTCTTGGTATTTAAATAAAATATTTAACCAATAGTTTTAGCTAGAGGCTGGAAATGAGTAACTCTATTCGCTGTACACACCTTTTCTCCAGCTCACAGTAATAAATGACATCCCACTATGCCGCATAGAAGTCATTTGTTTTACTTTCTACAAGAAAGAGACTTGTCCCACTCAAGTGGGAACTAAAGGAAATGTCCCAAATTCTAATATTTTTCATTACCAATGGCTTACTTGCTTGGAAATATATGAAGAGCACATGTGATTCCCACCCACACTGTAAGATGGAAAATTTTCATAGCACAGTTTGATGCCTAACTTGACCCCCCCAAAAAAATCTATATCTATCCATATCTATATATACACTCCACTATTATACCCTTTTCTTCTTGAAGAGACCCCTTTAAAGCACAGTTAGGGTTATTTTCCTTTCCTGGCTAGATGCACAGTAAGACAGAAGAGATTAAAAATGATACATCAAATTTGATCCTTTTTTTCTTCACTTACAAACTATTATTTTTAAAGGTACATTGAATGCTAGGTCATTTTCTCCTCTGTGAAATGACATCAGTTGACAGTAGCCAGGCCAGAGGGCTGTTAAGGTTCAGATCAGAGAGTACAGGGTCCCCCAACTTCAGTGGGACAGGATGTTCACTTACATGTAAAGGAAATTTTAGAAGGAAGAAGTTTCAGCACTTCCCTGCAAATCAAGAGGCAGAGCATCTCTGCCAACAGGGCAGCCCACCTGTGGGGCTCAAGGTTCTTTTAACAGCTTCTGTTCTGTGGGAGTGGCTGTTGGCCTTGGAATATAAACGCTGATGATTCTGGCTTGAGACTGGTAGAGTAATAAAACCTTTGGGGCCGGGGGTGGGGAACCCTTCCTTAGAGTGATGGGAAAATGCTATCAGAACAAAGAAATCCTCAGGATGGAAAACAACAGAAGACTATAGCTAAAATTCTTGCCTCGTTGCATAGGAACTAACCTTGCCACAAGTTAACTCTTCAGTCTCCCATTTAATCTTCGGATACGGGTCTCCCTGAGATGGTAAATGGCCTGGGCTACTTATGCCAGGTGTTGGGGAATACACTGAGCTAATCCACAGGAAGAGGAAGCAATTGAGGTGGACAAGAAGACTGCTGTGTGACCCCTACTTTAGGGGGTCTGCAGTGTCCAGAGGCTGGAAGTGCCTTGATTGGGTTTGAATTCACCCCCCCCCCCCCCGCCCCCCATTTCACTCACATAGGCCTTTCACTAACACAACAGCCCAGAGAAGGCTGATGTGTTCAACCAGGGCAAGGGTAAGAAGCAAGGGAGGGAGGCGGGGCGGGGTTGGTGGGAGAAGCTTCTTCATTTATTTAAACCAAATGTCCTCTGTTGGGGAACAACTGCTTTCAATTAAACTTGAAAACTACAGCCGCTAGTGTTTTGTTTTGTTTGTCAACTTCATACAAGTGGGGGGAGGTGTTATATGGGAAGACCTCCATCAGATTGGCCTGTAGGTGAGTCTGTAGGGCATTTTTCTGATTGATGTCATGTGGGAGGGTTCAGCCCATAGGGAGCAGTGCCACACCTGGGTAGTAAAAAGAAAACTGGCTGAGTAAGCCAGTAAACAGTATGTCGGTATGTCGTCGTGTATATGTGTGTGCCCCTCCCCCCCCTTCTGTTTCAGCTCTTGCCTCCAGGTTCCTGCCCTGGCTTCCCTCCAGGGACTATGACCCAGGATATGCAAGCTAACTAAACCTAAACCTTTTCCTCCCCAAGTGGTTTTATCACAGCAATAGAAACCAGAAGAAGGAAGCCAACTTTACTGAACATTTTCACAAATTAAGTTGCTTAATCTGCTCACCTTCAACAATTCATTTTGTTCCTGAGTCACATTCTCCAAGAGCTTCAGCTCTTGTAAAAGCTGGCTGGTCCTCTGAAACACAGGCAGAGGTTTGTTTCCTGTCTGCGGCAGCCTCAGTTCCACTTGGTAAGTCATTATCTCGGCAATAGTTTTTTTCATGGGATGGATGTTTTCAAGTATGACCTTAGCAGCAGAGAGGAAAGCCCAGCACACGAATGAAAACAGAAATAAAAACAACACCTCCCCACACAAAAAGACAATGCAAGTTTACTTAGTGCAAATTAAAATATTGACAATTTAATATCGGTCTTTAATGTGCAATTTCAGTTAAAAATGTTTTATTTTTAAATGTGAGTCTATGCATGTGCTGGGGACCCAACTCGGGTCTCTGCAAGAGCAGTAAGGGCTCTTGACTGTTGACCTATCTCTCCAGCCCCCTAGTTTCAGTTTTTAAAGCATTTCCTTAATTCAAATTTGAGGTATGGTAGTACTTAAAGGTCTCAGAAAAGAATGTCTAGGGAAGGGCTAACTTTCCAAATACTACATCAGCATTCAGACAACCGATTCCTAACTTCCTCTCTTCCCCTCTCTACATGGAATTGTGAATTAGTTCTGTACACTGTCACTAGATGGGCCTTAAATCCCATTTCCAAAGCAAATGTACCTAGCTCAGGGCTTCCTGCAGGAGTCCTTTAAAAAAGTACATCCTGAACTGAACACAAGTATCTAGCCAAATTCCGCATTATTACAGACTTCATAGATATGACCTCATTTCACTCTCAAAGGGAAGTACTCTAACCTCCATTTCACAAGTAAGGAGAGTGGAGTCCCAGAAGGAAGAAGACTCAACTAAATTTAGACAGTGTGGCAGGAAGATTAGAACTCAGGTCTACCTGGTAACAAAGTGCCTGCTGTGGATCATGAGGCTGAGTGGGAAGGTCAGTACGTTTGTGCATGGCTCCTTATAAATTACAACTTAGCTAATGGTCTCAGTACCGACACACAGAGATAAAAGAGAATCCAGGAAATATTCAAAGCCAGCAAACACAATTGCTGGGGCCAGACACCCTCCCCAGACTCTCATAAGTGCTCGAGGTCTTGGGAAGGCAAAACTTAAATGATAAAGTAACCTACAGGAAAACTACTGTTACACAAGGAATGCTATAAATATGATTTAATTTATTTTCATGGACCTGTGATTAGGAGCACTGGCTGCTCTTCCACTCAGGTTCAGTTCCCAGCACCCACGTGGGGTGGCTCATGACTGTCTGTAACTCCAGCCCCAGGGGATCCTACACGGTCTTCTGACCTCCAAAGGGCACTGCGTGAATGTGGTGCATAGACATGCATTTAGGAAAACACTCATACACATAAAATAAAAATAAATAAAAACTAAAAAAAAATATTTTCATATGCATTTATAGCTATTTCCAATCTTATGTTATTATGCTAATGAGTCAATACTTTGAGTCATACCCTATGATTATATATTTTTAGGCAGACAGTAAGTATTATAAAAAAAAACTTTCAAAAATGATCCATGTGGGGCTAGAGAGATGGCTCAGCCGTTAAGAGCACTGGCTGTTCTTCCAAAGGATCTGGATTCAATTCCCAGCACCCACATGGCAGCCCACAGCTGTCTGTAACTCCAGTTCCAGAGGATCTGACACCCTCACACAGACATATATACAGGCAAAACACCAATGTATAAAAATAAATAAATTATTTTTAAAAATGATCCATGCATACCTCCCCATGCTTGAGATGTTCTTCAGGTGAAAAATCAAATATTTCTTTGGATACCAGGATAGCTTTGATTTTTGCATTTTTTTTCTCCATTGATTTTACTTCAGACTCAATTGCAACCACATCCTAGAAGTTTAGAAACAAAACACAGTCACCTACTACGTGCTACACATTGATAATATGTAACACATAATAAATCATTATTCTATTCTTGTATCTAACCAAAGGGTATTTGCCTAAAAACTAAGTATCACACAAGTAGATGATTGCATGGCTTTTAGTAAAAAAGATAATCAAGTCTACACTATACTAGAAAGCACAGTGAAGCCGAGATTTTCATAGAGACATTTTCAGTTACTCATGAGAACACAGGCTGGCACACTTCCAAGCCAACTTCTAAAATAAACTCTCCAGTGTCTACAAACTCTTTAAAATTTATCTTTGGAATGTGTTTAAATATGTAAACATGAAAGAGTCTGGCATTAAAAAAATTCCTATCACTTTAAGTAAAACAAACAAACAAAAACTACACCCCCCCCCGAAATCCCCGATAAAGTCACCCTAAAGAAACTAACAGACAAGAAGCTGGAAAACTGCCAGGGTTTTCTGACCCACCCCCTTAGTGAGCTCTTGCAGAGAACGCTGATGTGGTGGGGTGATGTCATAACCTACTCAGATTAATTTAAACACTAGATCTCCTGTCTAATGGTTAATTTTCTCAGTGTCAACATCCATAACTGGGCCAGGAATCTGAAAGCGAAATGCTAGAAAAAGAAGTATAAATATGTGGGGGAAATGCACACGTTGAAGTGCTCTGACTAACCAGGAGCACTCAGGCTTGCACTCAGAATTCAAGACAGAAGTGACATAAGAAGATGATGGTGTTGAAAAGAGAAGTTTTAGAGCCGGGTGGTGGTGGCGCACGCCTTTAATCCCAGCACTTGGGAGGCAGAGGCAGGCGGATCTTTGTGAGTTCGAGGCCAGCCTGGTCTACAAAGCGAGTCCAGGACAGCTAGAGATATTCAGAGAAACCCTGTCTCGAAAAATCAAAAAAAAAAAAAAAAAAGAGAAGTTTTAAAAACAAGGTAGGAAGGCTGAAGCCTTAAAATTATAGCAGTTTGGAGTTAATACTGAAAAAAAATCTTTATGAGTCTGAAAGTAACCACCAAGTACAGTAAAATTTATAGGAACATATCTAAATTATGACAAGTAAAATTATATTAAAATTTATTTTTTTCACCTACTATTTAAGAAGCTATGCCAAACTATAGAATGTATCTTAAAGTAATTTCCATCCAATGTCACAGAGGTATGCTATCACTTTGGAAAAGGCTTCCATACCTAAGAATTGACCCCAGGAATTGGGTCAGAGAGAGAATAGAAACAGCAAGCTATCAGGATTCTTCATGTTGGAGCTAGAGCACTTCTGGGTGAGGGATGGGGACATGCATCTTGCTGTAGTTGTACAAAGTAAAATACAACCCAAGAAATAACAACAATTAAAAATGAATCTGCCTAGTGTGCCTTCACAGGATTTGGGGGTGATTCCTGGCAGAATGTGCCAAGTGAACTGTACACAGGAAACAGGAACCCACATCTTCGCGGTCACTTACGTCCGCCACCTGCTGGATGTGTGGAAGGGCCTCCACTATCTGCTGCTGTAAAGCTGCCACCTGGCCACTTAACTCTTGGACAGACTGGATTAAGTCATCCGTTTCAAAAATGACTGACAGATCTTCCAGGTCCGTGAAAAGTGAATGTAGAAGGCTGTGTTTCTGCTCGGAGTCTTCCAGAGCCATCTAGATAAACAAGAAGAAGAGTGGGAACCCCAATTGGATGAAACAAATCATTCAGACCCATGAAAATGTAATGAAATGTTGCAGAAGCTCCAAGTCCTGGTCATTGCTGTGTTCAGAATGAAACCAACGAGCACTCTACTGTCAAGGGGCTGACTTGAGGATCCGCTTTCAGACTCCATCAGATAGTAAATGTGGGTTCTCTGAAGAATCCACATTTTCCTGGAACTTGTTACACAACAGCTACACATAGAAGCAACCCAGATATGTTAGCTGGAAGAGGAATAAACAGGCTGTTGCTGTACCTAGAACAGTAGTCAGAGGCAAAAAGGATGAACCACTGATGGCTGTAGTAACGGGATGAATCACAGGCGGATTATGTTCAGTGAACATGCAATTAAAATAAATAAAAATTAGCTAAGAGACTTGCTAGGTAGCTCAGGCTGGCTTTGAATTTTTGATCCTCCTAGCCTAGCCAACCACAGGCTTTACAGTGGATTGCTAGTATACTCAGCAAAATGAACTTCCTTCTGTTTAGTAGACGGTGCTGACACTCATTTAAATAAATTTTAAAAGGAAGGAGAAGGAGACAGACATACAGACAGCCATGGGGTGGGGAGACTAAGATGACAGAAAATGAAAAAAGAAATGGACAGATATGGTTGCACTATCTATCTATCTATCCATCCATCCATCCATCCATCCATCCATCCATCTATCCGTCCCCAGCATTTGGGAGGTGGAGGCAAGAGAACAAGAGGATTAGGAGTTTAAGGCTAACTTAAGCTACATGAGACTTTGCTTTAAAAAACAAAAACAAGACAACCTAAACCAAAGGGGGGAAAAACAAATAATGCCAGAAACCGGAAAGGAGTATCTTAATAGTATTTATTCTTTCTACATGATGCATGTGGGAAGGAACATATGTATGCCATAGCATGTGGGTAGAGGCCAGATGACAATTTTCAGGAGTTGGTTCCCTTCTTAAACTGTGTGGGCCTCAGGGATGGAACTCAGGTCCTCGGGCACAGTGGCAAAGCACCATCACCTATGGAGCCATCTTGCAAGCCCAGGGCAGCTATTTTAATTATAAGGACAAAATGAGATTTTCATACAGCAGTAGTTTTTTTGGTGCTTACTGCCCCTTTGAGGATTTTACTAGGATCCATTGTGTGGGAAATAAACCCATACATTCCCCTGCCTTACTTCCTCTGCTCAGTCCAGCCATTTAGAACGTCCCAGAACAGTTTGAGAAACTCATTCCCACTCAGAGACTTATATCAGCACAAGGGAGCAGAAATATCTTTTCTCCTGAGCTCTTGGCTTACTTTAAATCATAAAACACCCCCCTACACACACACACACACACACACACACACACACACACACACACACACACATCTGAGAAGAGAGAGAAAGCATCACTGCTCTCTACTGTCTTAGCAAACTCCTGAAAACTGATGAAATATGGGCTGCCCAGCTGTGGAGAGCTTGCCCAGCTGTGGAGAGCTTGCACAGTTGTGGAGAG
>CAJQZJ010032322.1:10174158-10223550 GCA_907164525.1 Lophiomys imhausi
AGTTGTGGAGAGCTTGCCCAGCTGTGGAGAGCTTGCCCAGCTGTGGAGAGCTTGCCCAGCTGTGGAGAGCTTGCCTAGCTGTGGAAAGTCCTAGGCTCAGTCGCTAGCACCACAGAAACCTAAACTAGGCGTGATGAATGTGCTAGTAACCCTAGAACTGAGGAGTGGAAGCAGGAGGCTCAGGTGTCTGTGGTTACACACCAAGTTCAAAGACAGCCTGGGCTTCATGAGACTGCCTCAAAAAAAATTTTTTTTTTTTTAAAAAGTGGGAGTGGGGGACTGAAAGGGGAAATTGTAGGGGGAAATAAGATATACCTTAAACTTAAAAGAAAAAAAAAAGGGAAGAGGATGGGGGGGTTGAGGGTGGGAGGGTGGGACTGGAGGGGGGAATAGGGAGGGGACTGCGATTGAGATGTAACTTGAAATAAAAAATAAAGGAAAAAAAAAGTGGGAGTGGGGGTGAGGGGGGTGAGGGAAAGGCTGGAGAGAGGTGGCTCAGTGGGTAAAAGCACTTGCTGGTCTTGTAGAGCACCTACTTCAGTTCCCAGCACCCACACTGCTACTCACAAGTCTCTAACTCCTGTTCTAGGGGATCCGATGCCCTCTTCTGGCTTCTGCTGGCATTGCACACACGGTGCACTTAAATACATGCAGGCAAATTTTTCATATACATAGAATAAATGAATCTTTTACCAGGAGGTGGTGGTAAATGCTTTTAGTCCTAGTACTCCAGAGGCAGAGGCCTGTGAGTTCCAGGACATCCAAGGGCTACACATGCAGAAACTCTGCCTTGAGGAAAAAAAAAAAACTTTCAAAAAAGGTGAATCGTAGAATTTATTAAAAATAGAAAGATGGTTTGCTATAGGGATATAGGGAATCAACCCAAGGTGTGTGTAGGAGGGATTTGGGGGATGAGGGACAAAGGAAATCACATGCAAAGAGAGGAAAAGAAATAAGTGGAAATGCAGTCCTTGTCAGCGGCTCCCATAGGACAAAAATGTGCCACCAAACCTCAGCTGCCAGGGAGGTGAAGTCAGCCACTCAGGGGAACACTGTGCCATCTTAAATATATAAAGAACTTAGGCCATCTTTGAGATCTGGTTACTATAGAAACGTATGAAGCAATTTTTCATTGCTTTTTCAGGACCTAACAAGGAGAGAACGAAAACCCACCTTTATAGTCAACCCAGCCAGTACCAGGCACTGGACAAGTGCTGGCAGCCATGGTCCCAAGAAGAGAAACAGTTTCACTGGCTCTGCCTCTGGCACAGAGTACCTGAGGGATTCCCAGAAGGACAGGGTCCTCCAAAGCATGGCATGTTAGACCTGACTGCCATTTCTACTGCCAGATAACTGTTATAAACTTAGTTGGTTAAAACCAAAGACATTTATATCCCTAGGCTCCAGGGCTCAGGCCTAGAGGCAGGACTCTGCTAACAGAACTACAAGGCTGTGACTGAGAGGCCATCTGGGGCCGAGGGACTTAGAAGGCCTCACTCCTTCCTGAGCAGAGGTTGTCAGTGGTTGCTGGGGGCGGGGACATTGCTTTATTTACTGGGGTAACCTCTGATGAGCTGCCCCACATACACATGCTGGCATTTTTGTTTGCAGGAGGGGGCTAGTTGGGAGATGACAGGGTTCAATGGGAGGGTGAAGGGGATGAAAAAGAGTAATGGGGGTATATGAAAATGACCAAAATCATTATATACATGCATGTACTGAAGTGTCAAAGAACAACTAAAAATAAAGCCATCTACATGGGGGCCTTTGATATAGCCTGGAGGGCAGAATGGTTGCCTTGCCTGTATGAAGCCCTGGGTTTAATCTCAGCACCAGGAACACACAAAGCCAGGTGGTACATGCCGGTAATCTCCACAAAGGCAGAGCAGAGAAACAAAAGGATCAGAAATTCAAGGTCAGTCTCACACATGGCAAGTTCTAGGTCGAGCTAGGCCACAGGAGACATTTTCCAGGTTTTCTCCCAAGTTCACTTAAGCTGTTGCTAGTCAGCTGTCAGACACAGGGCAGATGTTAGAGCTAGAGGTTTCTCTGAACTTCCAGAAGCACGCTGGAGACCTGCTCCCACAGCCCTCTCAATATGGTGGGTATTTTCTTCAAGGCAGCAAGGGAATCTCTCTATAGTCTGGTACTCAGAATTCTTGACATCAAGTGCTTGTGACAGCTGGTGTATTCATAAGAATGACCATCTTATTTTATTGCCTTGGCCATGTAACAAGACCTAACAGACAATGTGGCTATCTCCTCTCATTCCTATTCCTGCCTGAACATCAGGGATGGGGGATACAGGGGAGATCCTGTACCCAGGGAATGAGACAAGTGGTTATCATTTTAGACTGCCATGAGTCATAACCCATCATCACCATCTAGTATAATGGTCTTACATTACAGGTGGGGAAACTGAGGACCATGGAACATATAACTATAAAATTCAATGAGACATGGCACAGGACAAGAAGATCCATCACCTGGTTTCCGAACTCCCTGTCTAATGTCTGCCACTATCCCAAGCTTCCTTCTGCATTTTGGCACGGTTAGTGATAAGGATGCATTTCAAAGGAACAGTAAAAAGTCCAGATGCTGCTAATCAGGGTGCAGTGGGTTCTCTTGGAGGGAAACCCTGGAGGTCCTACCTGAAGGGTGCTGGCACGGTGGCTCAGGGTCCTTGAAGAGTCATAGCAGTCAGGATTGGCCAGCAAATGACTGGTTTTCTCTATCCACGCCTCTGTACTCTTCAGAAGATCACTGTATTCTTCCATCTTGATCATGGCCTGTAGGGGGAGGAATGTGAAGAAAGCTTGTTGGTAGGGAGTTGCTGGACCAGACTGACCCCTGAGTGGGGAGCTAACTACTGTTGGTCAGCGACATGCCAGGCCTTTCGGGTCTTTTTCATGGCTAAGGACACAAGCCCAGCTACTCCAGGTGAAGAACATTCCAGCTTGTCCTCGACAGGTAGTAAGGGTTTAAAGAGTTCCTGTTAGAGCCTCCACAGAGGTTCCCAGTCAGTGCTGCAACTAGCCTAGTCACAACTTGGCCCTCATTCTGAACACAGGCTTATACTTTCCCCTTGAGTTCAGGCTCTGGTCCTGTCATATCCCATTTCAAGATCCTGTCCTAGCTGGATCACCCCAAACATAGCCACTCTTTAGGAGTAGAAAAGGACCTTGTTCCCAAATGGCACTTTTTTCACTGCAGGCCCCTCCCCAGGCTCTGGAGACAGCATGCCCTTCATGCTTGTTCTTGGTTCTTCATTTACGTAGGGAAACACAACCGCAGGGCCCCTGCTGTGCTCTCACTATGGCACCTGGGGAAGGGGAGGAAGGATGGCCACATGACACCACTGGCTGCCTCTGAATGTCACCCTGTGTTTGTCTTTAAGCCCTTCTTGGGCCCACGGTGCTATCAGGCTTCATGGCTGCACCTTGTTGAGCTGTGAGGTTCTGGATTCTGCTCTCTGGGACACTTGCTGATGTTGCTGGAAGGGAGCCATCAAGTTATCCATCCACTCTTGAGCCTGTCCCGGGTCCTGCTCAACAAAGTCCTGAACTTCAGAGTCCAGCTCAGTCAGCTTAGAATGCCAGAGGTCAAGCTTGTCCCATATTTTCTGGGGAAGGAAAGGTTAGTTAGCTTAAGTGCAGATGACACGGGGGTTTGCCCGAGGCACTTGCACTTGGCAATGCCAAGACAACATCATAGGCACACCTGTCCGTTCACCCCCGGCAACCATTCATTGTCTAAACTGAGAGTCGTTTTCTAATTCTAACCATATTCACTTCAGTATAAGTGAGCTATCACAGGACAGGAAGAGCTGGATGGCAACCAGTGGTGATTAATAGTAGACAAGGTCCATAGCGCCCTAAACATGCCAAGGCCAATAGGGGCACAGTAGGTTTTTAAAGTGCTGTTTAAGCAGGGGGTGGTGAAGTATTCCTTTAGTCTCAGCTCGCAGGAGACTGAAGCACAATGATTGCCTAATATCAGGAATTTGAGAGCAGCCTGCATGACAGTGAGAATTCCATCTCCCCAAGCAAATAAGAATAGAAATAGAAAGGGCTCTTTGGACTTCTCCATGTACTAGCACACAAACATACATGGACCCAGGGCAAAAATAAAATCAATGACAATGTCTATTGCCTAGGAATTGTGCAATGCTTGACAGTTCTCAACAGGCATTATTAGCTTTTGACAATTGCTTTCGACTCAAGAAGCTAATAGGTTGGATTAGGATCTGAACTTATGTGGGCAGAGGGAGATTTGTATAATAATAAGTTTGTGGGGGTGGGGGAGGGAGGGAATAAACCTGACTTGCTAGGTCCAGTTCCTCTGCTTAAGAACCAAGATTTGGGTATAAGGGGAGTTAGATTAATACAAATTAGATTTAGTGAATATCTAGGTACTCCTGATACAGTCTCTTAAAAGGGGGCATGAAGATCAGCCTGGCACCTGTGGGCACTTGGCATGGCAGCATATGGACTAAAAACAAGGTTTGTGGCCTGGCATTGTTTTCAGATGCTAATAACTTTATGAAGTGGGTGGAGCCCAGATGAGGCTGAAGCCAGGTGAAGCGAGGAGAGACCCTATTTAAGGACGAAGTGGATGGAGCCCAAGAGCTCCCACAATAGAGATGAAGAGATGCAAGACTATGGAGAAAATACTGGCAGACTGAAAAGCTGATCTCAAACAGAGCTATGAAAATACGGTTAGCTCTCCCCGAGGAAGAAGAAGCTGGTAACCAGAGAAGGCCTCAGCAAGGCAACAAAAAGCCAAGGACTAAACCCTGTGGCATAGCTTTTGCCTAGAGGGGTTCGAACAGTTTAAACAGCGGCCTGAGCAGAACTGTGGCCAGCCCCCAAAATTGAGGCAGAGCAGCTGAGTGGCTAATACAAACTGACCAAGTTGGTCAACAAACAGCTGAGGCCTTCCAGAGAGAAGAAGCCTTAAAGGATCTACTCCTGAGGTGTTCCCGACGACTGAGTACCTGCCCCAGAAACTATATCCTTCTAAAAGGTTAGGATTAGTTGTTAGGTAATAGTTGTTATAGTTATTAATAGGGTTAGTTGTTAGGTTATAGGGGTTTATAGTTATTCTTAGGGCTAGTAGTTAGCTAATAAGTGTTTATATTTGTTATAAGTGCCTATAGTTATTAATAAATATATTTGCTAATTAAAAGTTTTGTCTTCACTGGGAGGCTGGAGAGATGGCTCAGTGGTTAAGAGCACTGGCTGCTCTTTCAAAGGATCTGGGTTCAAATCCCAGCACCCACATGGCTCATGGCTGTATGTAGTTGATGGGCGTGGCCCAGTCGAGGCCAGCCTGGTCTACAGAATGAGTTTCAGGACAGCTAGGGATACACAGAGAAATCCTGTCTTAAAATAAAGAACCAAGACTATGTCTAATAATGACCTATAGTCTTAACTGCTTCTTGAAGCCTCCCATTACATTAGAGGGCTTCCTAAAAGCGTAGATGGACATGGGAAGCCACAGGGAGTTGTTTAATTGGGATGTGGACATAGAACAATGTTCATCTATGCTTTTACCTAAAGCAATATTTCCTAAGCAATTTCACAAGGGAAATTAGCTTGGAGGTTTTGTGTTTTTGTTTAATCTTGGCAATCTAAAGAAAAACTTACTATCTCAGTCCCAAGTAATTCACTTTTTATGTCAGTCTTCCCACAGTAAGATCCTACCATCCCTTTATTTGTGCGAATGTTATTTCCCAGTCAGAGGGTACCATGAGCCAGGGCAAGGGCCTGTACAGCGAAAACAGAGAGTAATGCCTTCATGCATCTGACCTTTCCTGCCTCTGTGCTATCTTCTCATCACTGATACCCCAGGGATCTGTTTAAGTTATTGTCTGCCTGCCTGTCTGTTTATCATCTATCTGTCTGTCTGTCTATGTATCTATTGAGACAGGACCTCAGCCCATGCTGGCTTCAAACTCCCTATGTAGCCAGGGATGACCTTGGTCCCTGCTTCCAAACTTCTAAGCCCTCTGACTACCGGCATGTGCCACTAGGTCCTGCTTCATGCTGTCCTGGGGCTCAAACCCAGGGCTCTGTGTGTGCTAGACAAACACTCTATCAACTGAGATTCAACCTTAGTCCCCGTTCAGGTTCTTGGAGCTTCAGATCTATCTAAAAAAATCAACTTGGGCTGACTGAGTGACTCCTCTCTGGGATGTGGGTACAAGGATGAGACAGAATACTAAATGCTGAGCCTACCTCAAGGAGTGCATTACCTTTTGAATTTCTTGAGCTTCCTCGATGTTTCTGCTTTTCTGCTGCAGCATTTTTTCAATGCAATGAAGCCCGTTGTTAATTTCCTCTATTTTTCTCCTCATGACACACGATGGTGAACTCTTGAAGACTTGACTGCTCATCTGTGACAAGGGAGAAAGTGGCAGTTGGTTTGCAGATGATTTCAGCTCTCCATTCTCAGATTCAAACATCAAAAACAGCACTCACTCTTTTGACTTGTAAAATATTTTAACATGGAGGGGGTGGTCTCTAAACCATACTGTTAATGTACGAGCAACAGGGTAGATAAGCAGCTATGTTTCCTGACCTTTTCAATATAATCTAGAAATAAGTTTATTCAAATGAATAAAGTGTATATTATATCAGGAAGAATTACTGAGGGGGTTCTTTGAAGCATCAGATAATTGAAAAGATTTCTACAGGAGAAAAGGCTTCCTTAGAGACCCTGAACTTTATAAGAAAATCTTTACATGGCTCTGTGTTCAGCAAGACCAACTTTATTCTTAGGCCAAATTAAAACAAATGTAATTTCCATTTTCCTGTCAAGCTAGATAAAACCTCCTCAGAGTAACTAACCACTTCTTAAGGATGGAGCGTCCTGTTTTTTCTCTCTGTTGTTTCTAGTGTGTGTTTTCCTAGCAACCAGAACTCCAGCCACTGAGCACAATTTTTTTTTTTAATCTATGATTTTCTTAAGAAAATAGCCTGTGCTAGGAAAGATTAGGAGCATTGAATATATTGTTTTTCCAAAGGCCTGATCAACATGTTTTCTTATTTTTTAAGTTACTGTTGATAAGTAACCACAAGATATCCACAGAACACCATACACACTAGCTGAGGCAGAAACTACCCCAATGCAGATAAGGATGCATTTGTAGAAGCTGAAACCCATGCTAATGGCTAACTCAGTGCCAAGCCCACACATCAAGGTGTTGATGGAACTTGACCCTAGATGCCTCTGGTTCCCACATTCCATGCGGCAAGCTCCAGTCACAGTAGGCAGGTGACACCTTCATATTTTTATTCATAGACCATATGTTATAATAAAGATCATTGTTTTTAAAATATCAATATTTTTAGGATTTATTTTATGTGTATGAATGTTTTGCCTCATGTATGTCTGTACACCACGTGTGTGCCTGGTGCCTGAGATGGCCAGGAAAGGGCATCAAATCCCTTGGAGTTAAAGGTGGTTGTGAGCCACCATGTGGATCCTAGGAAATGAACCAGGTTCCTCCGCAAGAGCAACAAATGCTCTTAACCACTGAGCCATCTCTCTGGCCCCTAAACTCTCACTTTAATCCTGAATTATTATTATTATTTTCTTTTCTTTCTAACACAGCACCAAACAAATGAAGTTATCCTATATGGGCAGTGACTGTCTTAGTTGAAAGCCATACTACCATTTGGACACGGCAGGCGAGATTATGATGCAGGCATATCAAGCAGCCATCTAAACTACAGACATGGTACTGTCTGCGGCTGGCTGTGGCCTGGACCCTTTTGATTCCTTGAGAGCCATGACACAATAAAAATCAGTTCCATTTGACACAAACATACATGTTCACAATGGAGCACTTCACCTTTAAACATGAAAGACTTTTTTATTATCAACTTACTTTGTAGAGGTTTCACATAAAGTCATAAAAATAACAAAAATAACAGTGAGTTTCTCTCTAAATATTTGGTAGTCTCTTTAAAAAATCCTTGAGAAAATTCCTAATAGGCTATTGTGTATTAATCCAAATGAAATATCTGTTCTAACATATTAGGACATTTCATGCTTATATATAAATTATATGTTCTAAGAAATCTATCATAGAAGTCAGTGATACATCTGAGGGATTTGTTGTTTCATATTTGTTTTGTTTGAGATAGGGTCTCACCCTGCAACCCAAGCTGGCCTCCAATACATGCAAATCCCCTGCCTTAGCCTCTGGTGTGCTGGGATTACAGGTGTGAGCCATCATAACCAACACTAGCGTCTGAGTTTGAAACCTGATTTTTGTATGTATCTCCATTTTATAAGAAAATCTATATAGCTCTATATATCTATATAGTTGGGTGTGTACAGTATAACCAACTTTATTCTTGGGCCAATTTAAAAACACAGGTTATTTCCTCCTCTCTACCATCTAGGCAAAACAACCTCCTCCAAGTAGCTACTTCTTAAGACTAGAGAGCCCTCTTTTTCTCTGAGCTGTTTCTAGTGTATGTTTCTAGTGGTGGTCTGTTTTATTTGTCAAGTTATAGGTATTCTAAGCTTAAAAACAAAACATAAAACTCTCCTGTGGTCACCAGACCAAACACAATTTTGTTCTGTTGGTCTGAGCTGCGTACTAAAACTGTCTTGCTGAGAGCCCATGTTTCCAGCACAACGGAACAATTCACACCCTCTCTTCAAACCTGGACTCTGAGGTAAAAGGTTTTGCCCAGCATGCTTTGTGAGAATTCCATCCACACCACCATTAAACAGCCACCACATGCTGAGAAGTGCTATTTCAAGTGAGCAATGAAACCTGTATTCCTACTGCCCTGGGGTGTTCTTTCATGATGTTTTGGGGAATACTTGTTATAGTAAAATAGTATATATACACATGTCCCCAGTTTTAAAAGGTTTATAGAATAAATAACAATGTAAAAACACAATAATACTAGTGAGCCAAGTAAAGATAACACGAACTATTAAAATGTAAAGGGGGAAAAACTGAGCATCTAAGACAACTGGTGGAAAAAGAGATCACCTGAAAAAAAGACAAATTATCTGTTACCTATGTAATTTTACTTCAAACACGTTCATCTCACTATTCAATGCATGAGCTCCATAAAACCAGTCCAAGCTGAAACTAGAAAAATGAAAAGTGACATCAAAGGCTATTTTCCTATATCCAGTCACCCAAACCCATTGTCACCATCATCATCATCATCATCATCATCATCAGCAGCAGCAGCAGCAGCAGCAGCAGCACCATTACCTTATCGTCTGCATCCTCCAGCGCTCTCCGGCATTCTTCCACCTGGGACTCGATCTCTGCAGGGACTATGCTGTACATTTCGGAATACTTGATGCGCAGTTTTTCCATAACACTCTTGAAAGTCAGCTTGCCCTTCTGAAGAATGCTTTGCAGCTCCTAAAACCATCAACAGAGTCTCAATACTTACAGGACCTGGGAAAAAGTTTAGCCATTAAAAAAAAAAAAAAGGTGAAAGCTGATTTCCAGGGTCCTCTCCATTTAAATAAGCCAATTTTACATGACAAAACCTCCCTATTGATACAAGTAGATTAAGCCCCCCGAGATATGGGGGTTTAATCAGATGATGCTTTCTAATTTGTAAGAATTGAACTTGATAGCTCCTCATGGTGTCAGACTCTTGTGCCAGAAAGACATCAGAACAGCCTCTGCTTCTCTAGGATTGTCTGAAGCTCAGTTGCTGATGGCCCGCTAAAAAGTAACAAACAGCCAGAAGTTTCAAAGAAGCTTTTTCCTTGTTGTTATTAACTTGTTGCTATTTCTACCTCTTCCTACATTATCATCATAATGAGTCAAGGCTACTGAGAGCCCTATGCTTGAAGCCAAAGTGTCTGTTTCATGTAATTAGACAGCCAGGCAGAGCCTGGGCTCCTTTCAAAAGGGAGGGTTCCAGTTCCTGGTAAAGTATGTAGGTTTCTGGAGATAAAAAGCCTTGTGAACAAATGGTCCATTGGCTGTGGCCTAGAAACAGAATCCGATCTGTGTTCTCCCACACTAATTATAAAGGAGAAACTCATCTGTTTGGGAAAGTCTCCCAAAGATCGAATGGAAAACTACTTATTGACTTTTGTGTCTTTTAACTCTCTGAGCAGCACCAAGAGTCCCAGCCCTGAGGAACAGTCCCCATTCTCAACCTGTGACGTTACACCCTGCTCCTAGTCTCCATCCTCATCTGATTGACATGCCTAGAGGGAATGTCAAAGAGCAATGCGGTGCAGTCACTGGTGGGGCGGTATCCCGTTCTCTCCACCCAGGTCTCAGTCCAGAGCCACACAGGAGACGACGGCTTCTCCACAAAGAAAAACTTTGAGAGTGACAGTAGGTTTTTCCTTTTTTGACATTGATAACCAAGGGCTCTGTGGTTAACGAGAGCATGAGACTGTTGCATAAAGTCCTTGAAGTCAGGGCTGGAGAGATGTTCAGTGGTTAAGAGCACTGGCTGCTCTTAGAGAGGACCTGGGTTCAGTTTCCAGCACTCATATGGCACCCCATAACCAACTGTAACTCTGGTTCCAGGAGATCCAACAACCTTGTCTTGCCTCCTTAGACGAACCCACACACTTACACATAAAATATAAAAAAGAGAGGCTAAGAGATGCCTCAGTGGTTAAGAGTACTTGTTCCTCTTGCAGAGGACCTGGGTTTGGTTCCTAGCACTCACATTGTGGCTCAAAACCATCCATTACTACAGTTCCAGGGCATCCTCTTCTAGAAGCCATGGACAGCAGACACACATGTGGTACACATACATACATTTAGGAAAAACATTCATACATATAGAATATTAAAATAAGTAAATCTCTAAAAATTAAAAAAAAACTTTTAAAAGAGTTCCCAAAGTCATTTTGGACTAAGAATAGGATGAGAGGTCACTCTGAAGAAAAGAGTTCTCAAAGTGACCCTCCTTATAGACACAGCACCTCTCAGAGCTGAGATATCATATCCAAACAAAAGAAGCAGTCTAGCACACTCCTCATGTGTGGACCAAGGCCTCTGATCACCAAACACACCTGAAACATGGTTAAAAACAGGGCTGCATAGTTCAGTGACCTGTCCCCAGCATGGCTTCAACTCCTCTCCACTCTCCAACCATGCTCGAGCTGCCCTGACTGCACACAGTGTACCACAGGCTCTGTGCACCTACCTCCCTGTCTCCCTGGATCGCCCCTCCAACTCTAGCTAATGAGTTATCTCTGCTCCAGGCCTCGAACAGAAGACCGTGGACCAGTCTCAGCTACTTACACTAATTCTTCCCTCTTGCTTACCTCAAACTGTTCTGCCCCTTTTGGCTCGCCTTCTAATGCCAAGTTTTGGGAAGAAGTTGTGATCTGTTCAAGTAAACACTTCACATCATTTATTTCCTTTACGAAAGAACGCCGTGCCTGGATTTCGGTCTTGACCAAGTCCTTATTCTTTTGAGCTGTCTGAAGAAGTCTGAAACAAAGCATCAACACAGAACTCATAAAGAATTCACAAAAATATCATTTTCTTCCCTAGGAAGAAAGTGCCAGTTTTTACTGATTTATATACCAATTATCAAACATACATCAAAAACAGTTAATCAATGGCCTCCCCAAAACTTCCATCTCCATGTATATCCTGTCTGCATAGTCAAACTACCATCCCTAGCTTCCACCTGTCCCACATGGTCCCAGATCCCAAATGATGTAACATATGTCATCAGCCACAGGTGGGCTCTTCAGAACGGACAACCCCTACCAGCCTATTTCTCTTCAGCTGACCTATTTACGCAACTGCGTGTGTGGTGGTGAGGTCTTTCCCAAGAACTATTTGGTATCTGTTGTGTGATAACACAATAGAAATCTATACTTGGCTTCTGCCCTCCGGGTCTGAGATGGGGTTCTTCTTGATTTCCTTCCAGAGAGGAACACAACAAAAATCACTTGTTTTATTTTCTCTTTTTGAAACAGGGCTTCACTATGTAGCCCTGGCTAGCCTTGAAAACTTGCTGTGATCCCGTCTCTACCCCATAAATGCTGGGGTTACAGGTGTGTGTTGCCACACCTGGCTGAAAATCTGTTCTCACATTTGGCCTTGGGCCTCATTCCTGTGACAGCACTCTGGCACTAAACGCATGTCTCTTGGTGACTCCTGGATAGCCTCATGGAGTGAATGAGAGGCTGGAGGGATCTCTCTTTTAACCACGTGGCTGGAGGGCTGGGCTATCTGCACCACCCTTTCCTACAACCACCCTCCCAAACTCCTAGAGAGGGGAGAGGGACTGAAGGCTGAGTTGACCACTACTGGTCAACGGTATAACCACCATAAGTAATGTATCCTCCAGAAGCATGGAAACAGATAGGATCAGAGCACCTGGAGTGCTGAACAAGAGAAGTACCCACAGGGTCATGTGTTGTGGAGGACGGGGAAGCTGTCCCATTCTCATACCCCTTGACCCACACATCTTTCCCGCATTATTCTTCATCTGTATCCTTCAGTATATCTTCTGTTGATAAACCAACAAACCTAAGTGGTTCCCTGAATTCTGAAAGCTACTAAGGAAGGTTTTGGAGGGAGTTCCAATAGCCAGGTAGTCAGAAACACAGCATCTGAAGTAGGGAGAGCGTTGTGAAACCAAGTGCTCAAAGAGTAGAACCTGGGCAGGTAGATCGCATCATAACTGAGCTGCAGAAACTCAAGTGGGTGTCACTAAGAAGTGCTTGGAGGGTGTGGGGAAGGAAACCTTTTGCCATCAGTGACTAAGCGTAGAGGGAAAAACTGCTGCTTCCTCCTGCCATGAGCATACCCACAGCAGTGGCTTTTAAAATACACACAATCGAATTATACGTCACTTAGGAGATCTTTAAAGGGGTTTAAATACACTATGCCATATCAACATCGTAGACTATTATACAGGTAGGCTTTTAAATTGACACCCAGGGGCACAGGAGACAAAAACAAGCTGCTGATAAACAATTCAGCAGACTACAAAACAGAGTAAGCGCTATAATCCGAATCCTCACAGTGAGAAGCAGGAAAGGGGTGACTGGCAATGTATTTCGCTGCATGGTGAGACTGAAGTAGATTTTCACATTGGTCTTTATATTTCCCATTCTCCACACTTCCTACAGTCAATAGGTATTACTAAAATGCAAAACAATACACATTTTGGGGAAAAACTTTGCAAACTAGTCACATAGTAATATCAAAATGGAAAATGTGCATGTTTCCATTATAATCACTCACCTCTTCTGTCCTCTTCACACCCATCGGTTCTGACTTTGCTGTAGCGTTGGTTATCACCTACTTTTTAAAAATATTTTCTAACTTTGAACAGAAACCATTAAGATCATTTCCTTAATAATCTCCTTATAAGTCTTACCTGTTGCACCGTTCTTGCATAGACCTAATCTCTTGAAGTGCAGGGATGGTTTCCACGGTCTTTATGTCTTTAGGAATGTTCTGGATACTCGTCACACGCTGATGAAGCAAGGCAAGCAGCAGCAGCTGCTTCTCCACACTCTCCTCGTGCTGGCACAGAGACTCTGACAGCTGACATAGTTCCTCTGTGGAAGCTGGATCCTTTGTTTTGGAAATTTCTGGAAGGTCCTCCTGAAGATTCTCTAAAATGATTGCTTCTCGTTCAATCTATTTGAATGAATGACAACAAACAAGAAGAGAAAGCACTAAGATTTTGAGATCAGAAATCTACCTTGGTGAGCACAGTTTTTGTACACCCTCCCTTTAAAGCATTCCTAATGTCATATCCTGGTTCAAAGTCATTATTTGTTCAACACAGCTGGAAACATTAGTCCTCCATGATCAAGAATCCTGTAGCTCCCAGCTACTGCCCATGTAGATATGTGATTCAGATGAGGAAATGCTACTGAAAAGAGTGATTTATTTCCCCTAGGGGCTTCTGTTGGTTTGAGCAGTGTTCACACGAGATCTACATGAGGTGGTTGGAATGGCCCCACAAGAGGCTGGGCTACTGTTGGATGTGGAAAATTTCCTACAAGTCTCTCTTCTTTCAATTTGGATGACTGCATCACGCTGTAAAACTAAGCCTGGTAATTCGCTGTGAACCTGACACTTTCTTTCCAGAGGGAGATTTTCAAATTGGGATTACTGAACCAGTCATGTTTATCAAACTCTGGTATGTACAAAACTTAGAAATATGTAACTTATTACAATACCTACCTAGAAACTAGGAATTCCACCAGCCCTGGACTCAGAACAAAGACATGGGAAACAGCCTCAAAGGCTCCTGAATAAGATCGTTCTTTGCTCCCTGCCCTTGTCCATCCCCTTTAGCTACATGACTCATTCATACCACTCTGCCCTCCTAACTCTGTGCAAACAGTGGCCCATCTTGCCGCTATAAAATACCACACCAGACAACTGCACTTACGATATCATGATAATTGAAATGGTGACCCAGGCCCGGGATGTACCAGAGGATGAGAAACAAAACCTATGAAAATGCAAGAGCCCCAACATCGATTACTATAAGCTTCCAGGGTCCCCAAAGTCTAAGGCATGCTTCTTCACCAATGTGAAGGTCAAGTTGGTCAATCTTTCAATGGCTAACAAAGAGAGATACCACAGGATGGGACTTCTTGGACTGTAGACGTAATGTATGTTACAACTTCAGATTACTGTTCAAATCCATTATCAACAATGCTTCTAATGTTTTCTGGAAAAAAAAAATGAGCCGAAGCATCAGGAACATAATGTGGTATGTGCTGTTCCGCCACTCGGGTTCTATGACACAGTGGGGGGTCCCCAGTTGCTATAATATACCTGGTGCAGACAGAGACTGTTCCCTCCCTAAGAAACTCTTCCCACTGCCTCAAACCATGGTATAGCTGGAAGTCCTGGTTCCCAGGCAGGCAGCTACACCTGAACTAGAGAATGGGATAGACCATTTCATACCTTCCTGCTTAAAACCAGCATGCTAATAAAAGAGCTGCAATACTGATAGGAGATTAATGGTAGATCTATAGTTTCTAAAGTTATTGGGGTTGAAGGAGCCTTGTCTGTAACCTAGAACTTAGTGGGGCATCACTTGGTGCAATGACCACAAATGACCAGATCAATGACCCCAAAGAGTATAAAACAGCCAACAGTCCAGGTCTTCTCTGTTTCAGTTCTCCTTCCTCCCACTTGGTACCACTTTCCAAATTAAACCATCTGCTGGCAACCCCAGTTTCAGCTGCAACATTGTTTTAAGGCTGGGATTGAGAAGGAAAGCCTGAGCCAGAATGGTTCTTACCAGCAGCCAGGCAAATGCTCAATTTGTGAACGGCTGTTGCCATCCACCCACAAGAATCCTGCTCATGGATAAAAATGAACGCCAAAGACAGGAGGGGGTTTTCAGTGATGATGGAGATGAGCTACGTTTTTATTTTGTTGGTAGTCATGGGACTACATGCACTAATCAAAACTCAACAGACTTCATGCTAAATTGTTAAAGAAATTGTTTCTCTGAGCCAGGAAAACAGTCAGCATAATATAATATATACTGGCCCTTTCCCTTGGGAAAGTCTCTGTACCCTTTGGTGACTTTCCTTGGACATAAAATCCTAATAAAAGGCTTTATAAAATGTAAGGTCCATCGTAGAGGGGAAGAGGATGAAGAGCTGTAGCTGCAACACAAACACACACACGCACACACACACATGCAGGCATGCACACACCCAAACACAGTAAAGGAGAATGAAAATCTTGGGATCTGATGAAGTAGGAACGAATGAGGAAATGGGTTTGAGACTCAACAGTATGAGAAGCAGCCAGCTTCTTATCTCCAACTATCTCTTAAGAAATGACTTTGCCCTAGCACATCATGACCACCAAAGCATGAAGCCATTATTCTGAGAGTTAGTTGTTCTAGCTTCCTTTCTGTTGCTGTGATAAAAAACACTCTGACCAAAACCAACCCAGGAAAGAAAAGGGTTTGTTTTGTCTAGGACCACAGTCCATCACTGAAGAAAATCAGGGCAGGAAACTTAGGTGTGTTTTCACTCTGGCTCATGCTCTGCTAGCTTCTGATACAGCCCAGATACAGAGCAGACCCACAGCAGGTGGGGCTAGACCTTCCCCATCAATGAAGACAATCCCCCACAGACATCCCCACAAGCCAACTGATCTGCAAAACTTCTCCAACTGAGGCTTACTCAGATGATTCTAGGTTGGGGAAAGTGGATGGCTAACGCTAACTAGGACATCAATAATGATATCAAGTACATTCTCCCTAAAATAAATAAATAAAGTGTTATATCAAAAGAGAAAAACAAGTCAAATCAAAAGGTAAACTGACTTTTAATTTGAGAATTTACAAAATGAATGTTTCCATTTTTAAAGATCTACCTACTCACGTCATTCATTCCACAAAGACAGGGAATGGTTATATTACAACAGTTTACAGATGGTTTTTATTGGTTAGTTACTGGATGGTTCATATCGCCGGTCAACTTGACAGGGCCTAGAGTCATCAGAGACAAGCTTCTGGGCATGCCTATGAGGGATTATCTTGACGACATTAGTTAACTGAGGTGGGAAGTCCCACCCTAACAATATGGCATCATTCACTGGGTGAGGTCTGGGACTGAATACAGAGGAGAAATCTAGCTGAACACCAACACCCATTCATCACTGTCCTCTTCCTGACTGCAGATATGATGGCACCTGCCGCAAGCTCCTGCCATCGGAAGCCATGACAGATTGTGCTTTTGCGCCCTGCGCCCAAATCAACCTTTCTCCTTTAAGCTGATTTTGTCAGAGCATTCTTTCACAGCCACACAAAGGCCAACTGTGCTAGCAGAATCTTGCATGTGTGTGTGTTCTGTGGATACAGGGATGGCATCCTTTTTACTGAATGAACAAGAGTTGCAGAGTGCCTGCCTAGCATGCACCATGCCCTTGGTTTGATCGCCAGGAACACACACTTCCATACCTACACTCACACAATCAAATATCAACCGACATACAAAGACATCACTGAACGTTCAGTTCAGTTGTTCAGTGATTAAACACAGCTTGTAAGTTTGAACCCTCTTTTGTCACCTGTGAATTTCGGTTACTCAACATTGCTGAGTCTGGCTGACTTGGTGTATTGTCGCTACTCCTCTTTCTCTGGAGGGGAGATGTGAACATGTAACCCCCACCCTCCACCCCTCACCCCACATCAGGTTCTAAGGAAAACCCCATCCTCCTGAAGTCCTAAAACAAACCAAAGTATAATTCCATAGAAGTTCACCCTGGGGACCGGGTGAGTTAACTGGGCTTACTTACAGAGCACGATACAGTGAAGGATTTCTGACAGAAGCCTGGCTGACCCCAAAGCAGCCCCTGCGGGAAAGCCTTCACCCTGTCTGGAGGATGGCTTCAGGATCACTACACAGATGGAGCCCCATCCCCTCGTGTTCCCCAGCCTACACCCTCTAGCTCCTCCCTGAGACCCCGAGGACACAAGCAATTAGGGCACAGAAACACAGAAATGGCTGACAGGAGCGGCTGGACGCTCTAGGGTGGGTTCAATGACCCTCTCCACCGGGTCCTTCCAGGCAGGAATGTAATCAGGCACAACAGCAATGGATTCTAGCAGAGAGGTCCAGGGGCTCCCATGAAGATGGCTTGGCAGTCTGGCTGAGGACCAGTCACTTTTCACATGGATGAAAGACCTAAGCCAGGCATGGTGTAAGCGCTCACTTAAGTAGCTGTATTTAAAACTGTTACTACATGCTTTTTATTTGTGGTAGCCTTCGAAAAATACATTTGTTGGGCTGGGGATGGAGCTCAGCCGGTAGAATGCTTGCCCTGTGCACAAAGCCCTGGCTCGAGCGCTATATAAACCAGGTTTGGTGACACACATCTGTAATCCTAGCACTGGGAGGCAGAGGCAGAAAGATCAGAAGTACACAGTTATCCTCAGCTACATAACAAGTTTGTGGTGAGCCTAGACTACAGGAGACTATGTCTAAAAAAAAAAAAAGTTAATTTTTATTAGACCGAGTAGTTAGAAAGAGTTAATGAGTAAGATTTAAGTTAATCGGATATGACTTCAAATGGATATAAAACAGTGGTGTGATGAAACGGGAAGCCTAGAAATCAGCCTAGGTTTGGACTGAATAATCATTCTCCCTCAACACATATTTAGGTACAAGGTTAGAGCTGGGCTACCAGGTTATAATTGTAAGGAAGACCCCTAATTCCAGGCCCAGTCAACAAGGCCTTGCCACACAGTCAGTCTGCAATTGGGACTCTCGGACCACTACTTCAAAAAAAGAAAATAATCAATCAGTGCCTCAGTTTCCCTATCTATCATGTGGTAATGGTAGCTAGTTCCTAAGGCCAAAGCGAGCATGGATCCAGGAAGGAGGTATCTGAGCTGGTCTCTGAGTGTAGTGCAGAGGCTTGGTGACTGGTGTCATTGTGCCAGGCAGAAACTCTTCCTAGCAACCCGAAGAAAAATGTAATTTGAGAGAGTTTGTTCTTAAGGTTTGAACATCCAAGGGACCATTCTCTGATTAAGCCCCACCAGCACTGCTGAAGCCACACTGATTTCAAGAATATCAAGTTCTAAGTAGGTTAATGGGATAGTGTTGAATGCAGGTGACCTCCCATCAATTAGGTATGGACTCATTACATTTCTATCTTCAGAAAATTGGCCAGAAATTTTGAATTGGAGGGAAGAGAATTTTCAACTAGTGTTCTGGTTTGTAACTCAATTATCCATAGCACTACGGAGAGATTAACAAATATTATGAACTCTTGTGATTTTTCATTCTCTTTCTTCATACATGTAATGCATAAGTCCTAAGTCATGACTAAGCTATCATCTGTGATTGACAGATGTCAATGAGGTCTTCTTTGAGACAGTTTTCAGAAAGCATACCATTTCATATTTTTAGGCCCATACTTAACAATTGGAGCTGATTTCCAATTTACTCAGTTCCCCTGCATATTACTCAGGTCTAACCTTTGGTGTAACGAAGGCAAAGGCAGCTATTTTTAAGGATTAATTCATCTTCACATTGAAGACTTTTAAAGCTTTAGCCAGCAAATAATCACCTTTTTAGTAAGAATTATCTGAGGGCTGACCAACTGGCTCAGCAGGAAAAGGTGCTTGCTGCATAAGCCTGGAGAACTGGGTTTGATCCTCGGAACCACGTAAAGGTGGAAGAAGAGCACAGACTCCAGGGAGAATGATGGGATACCTCAAAAAGTGCCCCTATTATGAAAGAAGCTGAAGAATTTTTCAAAGGCTTTTGTAAAGCCCGACCTGAACAAATGTTCAAGAGAAATGTCTATCTGATGCACTAATGAAAGAACATGAATGCCAAGGGCTTGTGTGTTGAAGGCAAAGGCCTCACCTCCTCACTAATGAACTTCCACTCCCTCCTCAGTTCTCCGCTCCACTGCTGCCACTCTCTGGCGGCTTCCAGCAGTCTCAGCCACTTCTCCCACAGAGCAGAGGCCACTCCAAGCACACATACACCACCGTCTTCTGTGCACTTGCATTTCAGGTGTCTGAGGACCTGGCGGAGTTTCACTAGGTCTTCTTTGGTTGATAGAAGATTTGAGGTTAGGACCTTACAAGAGAAAGTGGTAGAAAGGACATATGGTTTATACTCTTTTCTGAAATGTCACTCTTAAGTCTGTCACAGTTAAGGACTTTTTTTTTTTTTTCCCATCTCACAACGTTATCCTGGCTGGTTTTGAACTCAGAGATCCTCTTGTCCCTGCCTTCTGAGTGCTAGTACTGCCATTCCTGGCCAGTTAATGATTTTAATATTCTTCGCCTATGACAGGATCCACATCTTGTCTCTAAAATTCACTTAGGGCCAGGTTGAGAATAATCTATGCATTCTATTTTACATGAATTTAGGACTGAGTGTGGGAGGGATGAGAACTGATTATGACCCCCAAAGCAAACTTTTCAGAGTAATAAAATATTCTCAAAGGTAAATATTTTGCAAGTTCATTGACATAGTACCACTATATCAACCAGCAACACATTTAGAAATTTTTTATTTGTTTGTTCAGCTTTTTTGCTAGATGAATGGCCTCATCCAAATCATAATGACAAGCCAGAAAAGATGGCTCATGCCTTTAATCCCAGCAATCAGAAGGCAGGGTGATTGCAAGTTCAAGACCAGCCTAGGCTATGTGGCACGACTGCCTCAAAAATAAACAAACAAACAAATAAACAAATATGTAACTAAGAAACCCAAAGCATAACAGCATAGTCCCACAGATTCTAACAGATGAAAATAAGCAAAAACCAAATTGTTTCACAAGCTGGGGATGTATCCAAATTGTAGGGTGCTTGCCTTCCATGTGTACAAAAAGAAACGAAACAAAACTAAAGTAAAACCAGGGATGGAGGCTCATGCCTATGACGTCAACATTTAGGGTAGGAGAGGAGTAGAGGCAGGAGAGACCTGGAGACTCTGCCTCAAACAAAAATAGATAGATAGATAGATAGATAGATAGATAGATAGACAGACAGACAGATAGATAACATAAACAAATAGCTCAGTAACAGCATAGAAAACGATCACAATTTGACCGGTGCAGTGACTGTTCTGTCACAGATCGGGTAGCACAGTTCAAAACATGAAGAAAGGGAAGGTTCAGAGAGGTGGCCCACAGGGCAGGGTGCTATGGGTGAAGGCAGGCCTGCACTGTGGATCTGGTCAACTGCACGGGTTGAAGACCTTCCCTCGTCTTCCCACCTCGGCCTCTGGTTGGGACCTTTTCATGGGTGTTTGAAGATTCCCAAGCTTCAGCCGAGCCATGCAACTCTGCTGCCTCCACCTGCTTGTTCTCCTGGGTCTTTATGCAGACCATCTCTCTACAGGTGGATGATGTTACCTTGCTCTGTTCGAGGTGTGCTAGAGCTTCTTTGTAAGACCTGGGCGACGGGGACATGGACTGCCCGAGATCTGTGTCCATTTTCCGGAGCTGAGAGCAAATTTCTTCTTTCATTTTTCTGTAGCATTTGTAATTCTCCAGGCACCTGAAGAGGCAGTTAGAAAAAAAAATATTAAATTTTACTTCTCATCAATCCACCCCCACCACGCACACACACATAAAAAAGGGAGGGGGGCTTTTTTTTCTTAGCCATTCTAGGCATGTATGGCCTTAAACAGATAGATAT
The DNA here is from genome assembly GCA_907164525.1 of Lophiomys imhausi. Taxonomy (NCBI): domain Eukaryota; kingdom Metazoa; phylum Chordata; class Mammalia; order Rodentia; family Muridae; genus Lophiomys; species Lophiomys imhausi. The sequence continues at coordinate 10,195,311 of CAJQZJ010032322.1, forward strand.
GGTTGCCCTCAAAACACTAAATTAAACACACACACAGAGAGATTGAGATTTTTTTTTCATGCGCTACTAATAAGTAGTATTCTGGGAGAAAGTCATGTAATCTTAAAAATGTCCATGTTTGGATTCATTTGTTCAATTGCTTATTTTAGGGACTTAATCTCAAATGTAAAAAATTTACCAGAATCAGGATAAAATCATTTGCATAGGAAAACCCTTTTATGCATATGAATATCTAACAAAAAGCATGGTTAAGTAAGCTGCAACAAGTCATCACAGAATTGTATGTACGGATTATGATTACTATATAAAATATTTGTTACAATGAGGAAAAGGACTGTTATATAGCTTTAAAAAAATAAAGTGGGATAATTTATATTTAATTGTGATGTAATTTTAAGAGCACTATAAAATTACATACACTAAGTAGGCACTGCCCAAATCCTCTACTGAGAATAATTTAAAATTCTGTTTTCCAGAGACAGAGTGTAGTTCGCCAGTACAGCACATGCCCAACACATGTGTGACCTTGAGTTTAATCCCTCGTAAAAATATAAAAATTCTGTAATAGCTACCTTAAAATAAAAACTCTGGCCGGTTGTGGTGGCACATGACTTTAATCCCAGCATTTGGGAAGCAGAGGCAGGTGGATCTCTGTGAGTTCAAGGCCAACCTGGTCTACAAAGAGAGTTCCAGGAGAGCCAGGGCTGCTACATAGAGAAACCCTGTAAATAGAATAAAATAAAATAATCTCACACTTGAAATCCTAGCACTTACACTTAGGAAGCTGAGGCAGGAAGACCACCTTAAGTTTGGCCTACCTTGTAAGTTTGAAGCAAGAGCCTAGTTTCAAAACAAGGGCAAAAACAAAATAAAATACACTACACTTTGTGTTTGGGGCGGGATGCGCATGCGTTCATGCATTCATGAATATCATAGCACAGGCATGTGAAAGGCAGACATCAGTGTGAGGCTCTCCATTTTATATGTTAAGATGGTCTCTCACTGAACCTGAGGCTCACTGGTTGGGCCACGTTGGCTAGTCAATAAGCTTCAAAGATTGTGGGATTATAGGTCTAGCCCAGTTTTTACATTGGTATTAGTAACCCAAACTCTGGGCCTCATGTTTTCATGACAGGCACTGCCTGAGCCATCTCACCTCCAGCCTCTTACTCTGTGGGTATACAAGGTTTGTACACATGTGTAGACAGAGGCACATGCTTCTGTGCATATGTGAAGGCTGAGGAGGCCATCTAGTGACCCACTCTATCTTTATCTTATCTCTTGAGACAGGATCCCTCATTCAGCCGGGAGCTAGGTTGGCTGCCAACAAGGCCTATCAATCCTCTTGACCCTACAGCTGGGGTTGCAGGTGCATGAAGAGGCCACACCCACCTTTTTGCATAGGTTCTGCGGATTTGAACTCAGGTCCTCATGTTTGCCAAGCAAGCAGTCCTACATGGTGAGCTCTCCCTTACTGTTTAATGACAAGTGTTATCAAGGAGGCAGGACAACTAGAATATGTGTCTGGTTTAGTGAAAAGTAGTAGGCCATTCAGTGCTAGGAATTGCATCCCGCTGACCTGGGCTATCAAACGCTTCCTTCCCCGGGGAAGGCTTCCTGCACTTCAACACGTTCCTAGAAGTGCTGCTGTTTAATGTGAGAAACTGGAAACGACTCAAATGTCCATCAGCAGCTAAGGGTGCTACGGAGAAGAGCAAGACTAAACCTTACGGTTCAAGTGGTGAGCTTGAAAAAAATGGAGTTACAGAATAAAAATAATAAGAACAGGACATAAACACAGAAAATACAGTGATATAAAATTTAGGGCATTGATCATTTCCTAAGAAAGGGAGAAAGAGTAGCGCATGAGAGAATTCAAGTTAATGAGGTTCATCTCGGACACTTTGGGTATAAAGATGTTTGTTTTGTCATCACCCCTTAAACTATCTACACATTTTAAATATATATATTATATATAATATATATAATCTTTGTATATAGTATTATATGTATCAAATACTAAGCAGGAAGTAATTAAAGTTTAATGAAAGTTTAATGAAACTTTTTGGTTTTCTTTGGTAGCTTTTTAAACTTTCCCATATTCAAATGTTCTCTGACGTGCACATTAATTTTAAAGACAAGGGAGACAGACTATGTTCTGTTACCTGAAAGTACAGGCAACCTACCTTTCATCCTCTGCCTCCTGGGCTTCCAGCCCTGCCTTCAAGGCTGAGTTCTTAGACTCTAGTGCTTGTAAAGTACCCTGAAGTTGCTCTTTGGCCTCAGGGCTTGAGATAGCCCCCAGAGTCTCGGTGAGGTCCCGGAGGTCAGCGACTTCGGACTGCAGTTCCTCCTGTTTACAGCGCGCCAGCTCCAGTGACTCTTTGGGATTGTGAAGGTCTAGTCTATATGATGAAAGCATGGCTTCCAGGGACGTGATGATCCCCACTGCCCTGGTGATTCTCTCCTCATAGCGGGTCACACTTTCATGGGCATCATTCAGGACATTCTGGTGAATCAGAGATTAAACACAGTCATGCAGCTTTCTAACTTGGGGGATTTTTGTTATTCTCAAGTATGGCACATTCACTCATTCTCTGAGTCTTATGAGAACTACTGACTACTTACTCTTACAGGTTTTACAGCATTCCGTTAATATTTAAAAATGAGTAACTAAAAGAAAAAGTAGTCGAATTTTCTAAGAAATCTAATTTAAATTTCAAATAACATCTCATTAATCCCATCAGTTGCTTTATAATTCCTACTCTGGAATTCTTGCACCAGGCAATGAATTAAAGAAAGCATTGTATATAATGTCTATAACCTTAATAACTATGAACAAATGGAAACAGCCAAAAGTCATGTCTCCCGTGTTTCAAATGAACAGCATTATCTGCCATCAACTTCAATTCAGGCATATCATCAAATGTCCCTATATATACCTCAGTCTTGTCATGAAAATAGCAAGTGAATTTAAAAAATCTCTTCCTGTCCAGCTCTAATCAAATTATTCTTGCGTGGAGTGAGTTACAGAGAGTGTTTCTCAAAACTATTAATGTCAAAAATAGTATTAGAATTACTCAGCATTTCTTATAAAACCATTTAATAGCACACAAGGATTTACCACATCACTTTAAATTTCTGTGGCATTTATGTACATTCTCTAATGCTAACTCTTTTGAGCAAAAGAAGTAAGTTTCCCTATTCTACAGATTGAAGGTAATGAGCTAGACAGCTGCATGCAAGGCACCAGCTACCCATACTGTTACAATGAGGTCATGCCTAAGATACTTGCCAATTATCAGAGGGAGATAAGGAGTGTGTTAGAGTTTTCTCAAAAAGAACTCAGCAAGCTATCACAACTACTCAAGCCTACTTTTGTAGCAAGAAGGCAGCCACAGTCATTAAATAAATAATAGGCACGGCTGTGCCCCCAATAAAACTTTATTTATAAATCAAGCACTATGAACAGGATTTGGCCAATGGGCCTTAAATTTAGGGATGTCTGATGTAGACTTAGACAAATGTCAGTTTGAATCCCAATTCTGTCACTGCTAAGACCCACACACAAAGATCTTTGTGTTTCTGAGATTCAATTTTCTTATTTTACTTTAACTTTTTTTTTTCCAGTACTGGGAATTGAACCCGGGAACTTTGCACGTGCTAGGCAAGCACTCTGTCATAAGCTATACCTCAAGTCCTCAATTTTCTATTAAACAAGGCTAATAACAGATTCCACCCCAAGTCCTAAATTCTAAATAAACATTAGCTATCATTTGCTGTCCTTCCCTCTGTAGCATACTGCTACTCCATGCCGTTTTACTATCATTAAAGGAAAAAACACTGGTTCCGAGTTTGACAGGCTTATGAGGGAAACAAAGATGTCAGCTTCTTATGAGGCATCTAAGCTTGATAATGAACGAGTCAACATGACAAAGTGGCTCATGGCCTTTTCGAAGACAGTTGTCTTCCTGCAGAAAATTCCCCTGTAGAATCTGTGTTGTCTTTATATGTCTTGCCATAGCCTGGAACAAAACAACAACCAGTAAGGATTGGTGCTTTGAATACCTAATTTCAAAGACAAACTTACTGTGCGTAAATCAATGCTTTTCCTAAGCTCCATTTGAAGACTTTCAGCGTCTCGTAATTTTGCCTCCACACCACTGGCTCCAGATGCGTTTTCTTCTCCTTGCTCCTCAGTAATCCTCAAGGCTCTAATATCATACATTTCTGCCTGAACTTGCTCACCAAATGCTTCCCAAATCTCCTGCTCATCTTGAATATGTTGAATCCCCAAGTTTACACATAAAGGCTGGTGTAACCGAGACTCTATTTGCTTTAAAACATGCAGGGAATGTTCTAGTTTATCCTGGAAAGCCTTTTTACCCATTCCCTTCGGTTGCAGTTCTAGCAGCATGTTCTGGAGGGCCTCTTGAAGCCTAGCGTTTTCTTCTGCATTTTGCATTAGCTGCAGTGTCTCACTCTCTTTGAATGAGTTGTCAAAGGCCTCATTTTTGCTTAATTTCCTGATTACTTCATCATGCAAACATTTGGCTTTTTCAATTTTCTGAATCAAAATTTGTGCATTGACCAAGGTACTTTCTGGTGACATATTGGGGACTTTCAGCAGTAACTCGGCCCTCTTCTTAATTTTCAAATCCATAGCCCTTAGCTTACTTAGCAATGCTTGGTATCTGTCACGTGCTATTAAAAATGTGTCCAGCTGCTTAATTTTTTCTTCCAGTTCCTTCTCTCTTTCAAACACTTGGGTTTGTAACTGTTCAAGCAGGGAACCATCCCAGCTTAGCCCAACAGAGTCAAACATGTCTTCAGATGTCAACACTTGTGAGACACTACCTCGAAGAGCAGCCAGCTTGTCTTTAAGATTACAGAGTTCCTCCTCAGCATCCTGCTTTAGTTCTTGGTGAAGTGGGAGAAACCTACCGGGCTGGATGCTCTCGACCTCTTTCTGAAGCATGGCTGTTTTCTCACGAAATTCTCTGTAAAACTTGATCTTGTGTTCAAGTTCGTTACAGTGATTCTGAATGAATCTCTGAGTTCTGTTGGTCCTTGTTTTGAGATTTTTTAACTGATCATCGAGGAATAATCTCTCAAACACATTCGCATCCCTGTAGGCATTTGTGAGTTCCTGGAGATGAGCTGAGATTACATGCTCCATGTCTTGAAGTTGCTGCTGGGATGCCTTCAAGGTGGCAAGGTGACGCTCCAGCTCGGCTTCCGTGGAGGCTCTTTCCCTCGGGGGGATTATCAGGGTTTCACTTTGTTCAAGCGTCAGCTGAGCCTTTCCTATGATCGCAAACAATTTGCTTCTTTCTTCCAACTTCAATTCTAGTTGCTGTGACCTCTGAGTTGATTTTAAAAGCAGCGCTTGGTATTGATTCTGTAAATCCTCCATGAGAGCATTTAAACCGTCACTCTCGGAAGCTCTAAGGCTGGGAGTGATGCCTCTCACCTCTTCCACCAGCAACTCCACTGCCTGCTGCTCACCCAGGATGCCATCGTGAATCAACTTGCATTTTCTGATCTGAGAAAGGATGTCGTCGGGGAGAAGGGCGATAGGGGCAATGAGCTCTGCCAACATGTTCTTGACCCACAACAGAGTCTCCTTTAGCCTGTTCTTTAGGTCACACTTCTTCACCTGATTTTCTACCTCTCCGTTCAACGGCTCCAGAGCCTCCAGTTGCTTATTCAAATTATTTATCGAATCTTCCACAGTTTTCTTATCCTTTTCTCCCCAAAGTCTCTTCATCTGAAGCTCAGCTTGCCTCTTTAAACCAGAAAACTCATACTTGATCGCCTGGAACTCAACGGCCAGAACAAGCATGGCCTCCTGTTGTTCTGGAGAGTTCAGACTTAGCGTCAGGTCCTGTTGCTGCTGCTGCAAAGAAACCTCGATGTCCTGGGCCTTCTTCAGGAGGTAAGTGAGTTCACTGTGCTCTGTGGCTTGCTGAAAACACTTCCTGTGAGCCAGCTGCTCCACAAGTTCCCACCCGTGTTCAAGTTGCTTCATTTGGCTCTCCACCAGCTTTTGATCTGTGGCCATTAGATGGCTGGATAAATGTGCCCATTCCATGCGAAGCTTGCTCAAAGAGTCTTTTTCTTTTTCTACGGATCCCAGGAACTTCTTGATTTCTCCCAGATAGGTTGCACTGTCTAGTGAGCCTCTAGAAAAAGAACAAAAATGAAAAAATAGAGGGAAAGGAGTAAGGAAAGGAGAAGGAGGTATGTTAAAATGCTTTGCAAATTAAACGGAAAGTCTTTCTTCCAAGTTTAGTCTAAGACAGAGAGGTTAACACAGCCTCCAAACCCCTTGCTTCCACCCTTCCCTTCCACCAATAGCTAATCTTTTGAATATAAAATTATTTTAAAGGATATTACTGAAAATAAGACCCATTTAGATATAAGCATAAAACCCTATGATGAGAAATATTTGCACATTAAGATCCATATATCAACCATTTGTTACTTTCAAATCCAGAGGAAATATATATTTATTATTACGGGGGTGTGATGGGAGTGGAGGGACTCATGCCATAGAATGAAAGCATGGAAGGAAGGGTCAGAGGATAGCTTTGTGGAATCACTTCTCCCCTTCCACCTTTACATAGTGTGGTGGCTTGACTAGGAATGGCCCCCACAGACTCATGTGTAACTGCAATTTAATTATCACTTGTATTTATTAATAAGTATAAACTGTAAGATTAGGCTGGCAGAGCAGAGGGCGGCCTGGCAGGATATCAGCCAACGGGCCTGGTCCACCTTAACCGGCGGCCTGATTTATCCTGGGGAAAGAGCCCTGGACCAAGGGTGGCCTACACCACCTGTAACCTAAACTCAATTAAATAATACAAGTTGTTATATTAGGCCGGTAAAATTACCGGTGGCTTGGTGGGAGATTCACAGAGTCCGACGGCAGTCTGGGAGTGCGACAGCCCTGGATTGCTTGGCCTGACAGCCTATAAGCTGCCGCGGTCCTTTCCCCCAAAATTAAATACACCAAGACCTTTTAATGTTTCAACGCTTAACCCTTTGCTGGGCAGACTCTCAATTAGCTAATCTAAATTAACCTGAATCATCTAATCCCAAACTGCCATGTGCCTGTGATTACCTTCCAGCATTCTCAAACATGTCTATCTGCTTCCATGTCTCCTGGTGGAATGAACTAATCCTCTGTGTAAAGCATAGGGTTCCTGTTCTAATCTCAGAAAGTCCTGCCTTCCTATACTCTTTCTGCCCAGCTAATTGGCCATCAGTGACTTTTATTAACCAATCAAGAGAATGCCTCAGAAGGGGCAGTAACCAGATCTCAGCATTGAAATCAGCCTATCAGACCTTCCCCAACACTCATGTGTTTGAATGCTTGGTCACTAGGGAGTGTAGCCTTGTTGGAGGAAGCGTATCTCCGGGGATGGGCTCTCAGCTTCTCTCCAGCATCATGTCTGCCTACATGCAGCCATGCTTCCTGCCATGCTGATAATGGACTAAACCTCTGAAAATGTAAACCACCCCAATTAAATGTTTGCCTTTACAAGAGTTGCCGTGGTCATGGTGTCTCTTCATAGCAACAGAAACCCTAACGACAACCCCCAGGTTCAGAAAACTGAGCTCAGATCTTCAGGCTTGGCAATAAGTACCTTTATTGGCTATGCAATCTTATCAACCCCCAGAATGCATACATTTAAATGAAATAATTATGATATTCAATTTCTAACAATCTAAACCAGTTATATTGATAATAGGCAACATATATGTAAGATATTTTGTTTAATAAATTGTGTGTAAAGCACAGTACTCAGTAACACACACACAGCATAAATCAAATAAAGTTTTCTTAAATAACTTCAGCTATGCTTTGAATGCCTATGCTCACCCCAAAAACATTTTTATTTTATTGTTGCCATTTGATGGGGTTTGTTTTTTTAAAAAACATATACTTAGCCGGGAGGTGGTGGCGCACGCCTTTAATCCCAGCACTTGGGAGGCAGAGGCAGGTGGATCTCTGTGAGTTTGAGGCCAGCCTGGTCTACAAAGTGAGTCCAGGACAGCCAGGGCTACACAGAGAAACCTTGTCTTGAAAAACCAAACCAAACCAAACAAAACAAAAACCCCCGTATACTTAGATATAAATATATATATTTATAAATATATAAACATAAGAACACAAATAGGGGACACTGTGTGGGCAGCAGTTTTCTCCTTACACCTAGGTCCTAAGTATCAAAGTCAGTCACCAAGCTTGGTGGCAAGTACCTTTTCCCACCAAGCCACCTTGCAGGCCCTTTGCTTGCTTTTCTGAACAAGGGTCTCAGGTACACATGTTTTATATTGAAAGCCAGGTACCCACATAAGGGCAGTAGGAGGAGGGGACTTCGGGAAGTAATATAACTTCAGAAGTGGAGCCTTAGCTAAGACAGATGCCACCAACCCCCAATCCTGTCCCCAAAGAAGTGCCTGGACTGCTCATTCTACCCTGAGAGGACATGGCTTGTTGACATCCCTGAACTAGAGGGAAGCTTCAAGAGACACGAACGTTGCCAGCACCTTAGAACTTGGACTTCCTAACCTCAATGCAGTAGTAAATTGATGTTCCTAAGCCATCTAGCCTGTGACATTTTGTAAGAGCAACTCAAACAGACTAAACCAGTGTCCAACACGGAATCAATCTCCATGTATGATTTTACAATCCCCACATCCTTCCAAGCCATAAACTGGCTTGCAATGGAGTGAAGGACCCTAGCCCCGGATTCTTAAACCTACGTTTTAAGGCTTTCCACTTCTGTCAAGAAGGTGTTCAGTGAGGTTTCAGCTGTAACCAGCTGGTCTTGAAAACCACTAAGGAGGCCATACTGGCTTTCTGTAGTTTTCTTCAAGGTAAAAAGTGACTGAAGTAGACTGCCCAAGTGGCATGCTGAAGATCTGGCAGTGGGCAGAACCAAAGCTCTTTCTTCTGTTTGGTTGAGATGCTGAGATTGTTCCAGAAGTTCAGTGGCTGTTCTTCTTGCTTCTAATTGGGTATATAATTCCTAAAGGAAGGCACACAAATCAGCATGTAGGCTCTCTCTCTCTCTTTCTCTCTCTCTCTCTCTCTCTCTCTCTCTCTCTCTCTCTCCCCCATCTCTCTCCTCTCTCTCATTCATTTTCCTTCCTTCAGACAACATATCCTATCCCATGAGGGAGTAGTAAATATTTTACATGTTCACATGACCTCTGTTTGTTTTAGAATCACATTAGGACCTAGACCACTGGGTTAGCATTTACTATCTCTTAGAAGACCTGTCATCTTAAAAGCCCTGAAAATTCTAAAAGGAAACTCATTTTTGCTAGTTCTATCCATCACCTTTCTCCTGGTTTAATGTTCTGTAGAAGTATCTGAAGCAGCAGATCATTTAGACTAGTGGTTCTCAGCCTTCCTAATGCTGTGACCCCTTAATACATTTCTTCATGTTGTGGTGGCCCCAGCTAGAAAACTACTTAGTAACTGTAATTTTGCTACTGTTATGATTGTAATGTAAATATCTGTGTTTTTCAATGGTCGTAGGTGTCCTCTGTGAAAGGGGACACCTTTTTGGGTGTGCATTCAACACCCAAAAGGGATCACAACCCACAGGTTGAGAACCACTGATCTAGAGTTTCACTTTTAAAAACATGGCTGTGTATAGGGTTTCCAGGTTTAATAACTAAAAATACATTGTTACTCCTTATAAACACAGCTGTCAAACTAAAGGAGGCCCCAAAACACTGATCATTAGGAAAAACAGAACCTCTTTATAGCATTAGAATCCCCAGGGCTGTGGAAAGGTACGGTGTTGAGTAAGTCTCCAAACTCCCACTGAAGTTGTCAGGAACTTTGTGGACCAGAAAGAAGACGAATGTTCATTAAACTCTCCCACTTCTTAAATGGTAAGAGTTATACAACTTACTGATTAGTACGTAATTATATAGTTACCAAACTGATCATCAGGCAAAGGTTAAATAAGACTTTTCCCTCTGTACAAGCAAGTTTTGGGTAATTAAAATATATTGTATTGCAGTGGTAAGCGATGCAATCATGCCGTGAGTGTTTGTCATGTTCCCATACCTCCATATCCTTTAATTGTCCATTTCTTAACATCACGTCCAATTCCAAAGGTTGATTTCGCAGCTCATTGACTTTCTGCTCATCTTGGGTGTTTTGTATGCTTTCTTGAACATTGTGAGAAAGTTGTTTTGACAAAATCATTTTCACAGCTGAGTTCTGAAAACATAAAAAGATTAATTGCTGAACAGCCTCCCTTCCAAATGAACCACTTTCATTTTTCTTGATTAAAAACCATTCCAGTTGCTTCTATTTACTCAGGTTAAAAGCTTTAAAGAAGTATATTTGGGCACTTCCAAAGATCGATTTTCCCATATAATAATTAATACCTGCATTGGTACACCCTTCCCCAATATTAAACATTTTTGTCATGATAGCATACATTCTAGAATCCTGTATTATATACTGGTTATATAATGTATATAACCTTAAAGAAATATAACAGACATGGAAGAGTCAACAGTTCTCAAATGTGTACTTAGTATTCACAAACTGAATAGGGCCAGGCAAACAGTAGATGCTCATTTTTAACTACCAGGAATTCAGAACAAGTAGGGAAATGAGAAAAACCAAGATGCTATGATACTGAGAATAAATTAGTCCATCAAGCAGTTGGCAATGAGGATTACAACCTGGCAACTGGGGAGATTCTCAGTGAATACAGGTGTGAGCCAAGCAATCCTGTGTGCCCAAGGTCAACCCTCAGAGCCCAGGGAAAAAAGAAGAAAAGTCGGATGCGATAATGCATATTTACCATCCCAGCGATTCCACCTCAGGATGAGAGGTACTTAAGTACATGTGTGTAAGAGTGTGTGCACATAACCACATTACACACTAGCATAACAAACAAATAAAAACTTACATAAGGTGGGAAACATAACTGAGCAATTTGATCTTTTTTGAATGTTTTAGGAAATTGTGATTATCAATGGGACATTTGTGTTCATTTCATTTTCAATGACTCATTCTTTTTATTTTAGAGTGGTGAAAAAGAAAATATATATTATTTTATTTTTTTAATGTTTATTTATTACTCCAAGTTACATCTCCATCATAGTACCCTCTTTCCACCCCTCCGGGTTCCACCCTCCCACCCTCCTCTCCTCCCTCTCCCACTCATCCCACTCAGCAACTCTCAGTTCAACAGTCATATGAGGGCTAAGAGCTTCCTCTTGCACTGGAGGCCTCTATGGTAGCACCCCTAGGGCAAACTGTCTCATGAATAGGTAACAAAGTCTTTGTTTCTGTTCCTTTTGGTATGTTGGTTGTAGGATAGTTATCCTGTACTATATGGCTAAAATCCAATTATAAGTGAGTAGATGCCATGTACACCCTTCTGAGTCTGGGTTAGCTCACACAGGATGAGCTAGCTTTTCTAGTTCCATCCATTTGGCTGCGAACTGCATAATTTCCTTGTTTCTGATAGCTAAGTATATTCCATTGTGTAAATGTACCACAATTTTTTTTATCCATTTGTCAGTTGAGTGAAATCTGGGTTGTTTTGGCTGTGTATTTGGAAGCCTTTCTTTATACAAAAGATAAATGGGCTGAGAAAGAAATTAGGGAAACAACACCCTTCACAATAGCTACAAACAATATATAATACCTGAGGGTAACTCTAACCAAGCAAGTGAAAGACCTGTATAACAAGAACTTGAAGTCCTTGAAGAAATTGAAGAGGCCATCAGAAGATGGAAAGATCTCCCATGCTCATGGATAGGTAGGATGAACATAATAAAAATGGCCATCCTGCCAAAAGCAATATACAGATTCAATGCAATTCCTATCAAAATATCAACACAATTATTTATAGACCTGGAAAAAACAATTCTCAACTTCATATGGAATAACAAAAAAAAAAAAAACCAGAATACCTAAATCAATCCTGTTCAATAAAAAAACATCTGGAGGTATCACCATCCCAGATTTCAAGATATACTACAGAGAAATAGTAATAAAAACAGCATGGTACTGGTATAGAAACAGACCAGTGGATCAATGGAATTGAATTGAAAACCCAGAAATGAACCCACATACCTATGGTCACTTAATTTTTGCAAAGATGCCAAAACTGTACGATGGAAAAAGGACAGCATCTTCAACAAATGGTGCTGGTCTAACTGGATGTCAACATGTAAAAGAATGAAATTAGACCCAACTTATCACCTTGCAGAAAACTTAAGTCCAAGTGGATCAAAGACCTTAACATAAAGCCCGACACACTAAATCTAATAGAAGAGAGAGAGTTGAAAAGCCTAGAACTCATTGGCGCAGGTGACAACTTCCTGAACAGAACACCAATAGCTCAGGCTCTAAGACCAACAATCAATAAATGGGACCTCATGAAACTGAGAAGCTTCTGTAAGGCAAAGGTCCCTGTCATTTGAACAAAATGACAACCTACAAATTGGGAAAAGATCTTTACTAACCCCATTTCTGACAGAGGGCTAATATCCAAAATGTATAAAGAACTCAAGAAATTAAACACAAAGAAACCAAATAATCCAATCAAAAAATGGGAAACAGAGCTAAACCAAGAATTCACAAAGGAGGAATCTCTAATGGCAGTGAGACATTTGAAGAAATGCTCAACATCCTTAATCATCAGAGAAATGCAACTCAAGACGACTCTGAGATTCCATCTCACACCTGTCAGGATGGCTAAGATCAAAAACTCACAGGACAGCACATGCCAGTGAGGTTGTAGGGAAAGGAAAACACTCCTCCATTGGTGATGGGAGTGTAAACTTGTACAACCACTATGGAAATCAGCCTGGCGATATCTTAGAAAACTTGGAATAGCCCTACCTCAAGACCCAGTCATACCACTTCTGGATATCCACCCAAACTATTCTTTTTTATTTTTAAATTAGATTTATTTAGTGTGTGTGCGCGTGCGTGTGTGTGTGTGTGTGTGTGTGTGTGTGCGTGTGCGTGTGCGTGTGCGTGTGCGTGTGTGTGTGTGTACACATCAAATGCCAACTTCTCTTGTTGAAGGACTTGCTTCACTCCCTCTGGTCCCAGGGATTGAACTCAGGTCTGCAGGCTTGGCAGGAGGCACCTTTACCCACTAAGTCATCTAGAGAAGTATGTATTGAACACTTACATATACCAGACACCACACCAGTAATTTTGAGAGTAGATGTGGTTGGAAACAGTGTTGAGGATCAAGGATTTGCCTGGCATATTCAAGGCAGGACCACACAAACTTTACAAAACAAAACACATAAAAAAACCAAAACCACCCCCCCCCAATACTATAATATATTAATAACAGGGGACACTAGGCAGGGAGATAAGGGAACTTTCCATATTATCTTTGTAATTGTCCTATAAATCTGAAATAGTTCTAAAATTAAAAGTTTACATAAAATAAGCACCAGCCTGGAGTATGGTCAGCTCTTATTGGTAAGAGAATCCAGCTGACCAGGGCACCCAGATTTGAAATAGCATAGAGTAAGTCACTGCTTTAAGATGTGACGAATAATTATGATTTTTGGAAATTCCCTCCAGTTCTGAGAACCTAATTCACTTGGGCTCCCGTGAAAACCTCTGTAGATGACAGTCTCACAGGGAGAGACCCAGGGAGGGAGGCAGTGAGTTGTGTATGGGGGTGGAGTGGGGCACACCACTAGGTGAGGTCTGCCTCTTGTGCTCTCCTTGGAAACCTCTCAAAATGCATCTGGACACAAGAGAGCTGCACCAAAGGCCTAGAGACCAGGCACCTGGAAGAGAGTTATCTATTACTGTCATCCACCAAGAATCTAAAACACTACCTCTCTCTTACCTGATGAGCCAGTGCCTGAGGGCCACAGTTACCAGGATGTCACAGGCAACATTTTTAATGTCAGACTTCAGTGGTCAGACAAAGTATGCCAAACACTTCAAATCATCCCCCAAAACCATGTGTTCACTGACCCCCAAAGCCATTTTCAACCACGACACAAAGGCCAACAGAATCCCTCAAACGAACATTTCAAACAGGCAACATTCCTTTGGCTCATGCCAGGGAGGTTGGAACCCAGCTTGGGCTCTGATTGGCTCCTGGAAAGTTCTGTCATTTCCTCATGCCCTGCTCACCACACTCTGCTATATTTTATTTTGATTGTACATATTAGTATGAAATGTCTTATCTTAAATCATACAGCATATGAGACATAAGTGAAAAACCCACATGACTGAAAACAGATTAAAATGACATAATTTTAAACATTAAAGAAACTTAAAGCCACCCCCCATATCTCCTCTAACTTGTTCATTTCCCAAGCCAAATACTCTCTTGTAACCAAACTACACACACATACATATATATACACACACACACATGAATATATAGTCATCTTCACTATGTTAATTTATATATTATTATTTTAAGTTCTTATAGAAATTAAGGCCATGTATGTATCACTTTATAATTTGTTCTAGTTAGTATGTTTTGAAAAGTCTAACATGTATCCATCAGTTATGGTTTCTGTGGATTTGTTTTGCTCAATGAAGGAACACAATGTATCTGTTAGAGTATTCCACTAGTTTTATTTTTGTTTGTTACTGTGCCAAACCTCTGACAGACAGCACCTTAGAGAATTAAGGGTTTGTTGCAGTTTGTAATTCCAAGTTATAGTCCATCGTGGTGAGAAACTCCCAGTGGTGGGAGCCTGGACAGCGAGCGAGTCATACCATATTAACAGTCAAGAGCAGAGATAAACCCATCAGCGCATGCATGCATGGGCTCAGCTCAGTTTCTCTACTCTTAATACGGCCAGTCAAATGTGGTCACTCACATTCAGGGTGTGGTTTCCGACCTCAGTTAACCCAATGAAGAAAATTCTTCACAAACATTCTCAGAAGCCAACCTTATCTAGATAATTCCTCACTGAAACTCTCTACCTGGGTAATCCTAGATTATATCAAGTTGATACTTAAGACTGTCACTACTATGAACAATGTCATTGCTTCCCAATCTTCACATTACAGATGCTGCTATGACATAGGTACATCTACAGTTCCCGCACGGACACATGTGTGTACATTTTCCCTTTTCTCTCTGGTGTGCCTGCATAATTTTTTTCACTTCTATTGCTGGCCTCTTGGTTTTGGAACAGAGCCCATTGATGCATGATTTTCTTTAGACTATTTGCCTAGAATAAAATTACTAGTCATAAAACACAATCCATTTGATTCTAAGAAGATAGTTATTGATTTGTTCTCCAGACTCCGTTATCATTTCTATTACAACCAGTGTGATCATTCAAGAAAGCCGAATCAATAATAATGTCACTATCCTTTTTCCCAGTCAAGGCCGAGAGTCCCATGACGGTGATACAAGGTGACGGCCAGAACCCTAAGTCCACCACTCATAACCCACCGGCAGGAGGACAGATGTCAGACTGCATCTGGAGGATATTTTCTATCTTCTCCAAAGCCTTCCAATAAAAAACAATGAGAAAAATTCTAAGGTAAACACCACTATTACATGCAGCACCGAGGGCTGGGAAGACAGCATTGTGGTGTGGTGGGGAAAAAGCACTTTCAGCACTAACGTGAAGATCCACAGAAAAAGCCAAGTATGGCCATGCATGCACCTGTAACCCCAGGACTGAGGGAGAGGAATGCAAATAGGAGGAACACTGGGAATTGCTGGTTCCAGTGTGGTAGAAAAACAGCAAACTCCAGCTTCAATGAGAGACCTTGTGTCAAAGGAATAAAATGGAGAGTAATACAGGACACTCAGCATTTTCCTCTGAACTCTGTACACATGTATGTATCAAACACACATATACCACACACAAACACATACAAAAAGACAAAACCAAAAGGGAGAGCAGCTGTCTCCAAGCAGACCTTTTTCACTCCATGTGACTTTCATTACAATGTCTAACATGTTACTGTGACTTAGAAGGCAACCCTCTCAGTCCTCACTGTCACTTGACTGCTGTGCTCTAGCCAGAGGGTTTTTTGTTTGTTTGTTTGTTTTGTTTTGTTTTTTGTTTTCAAGACAGTGTTTCTCTGTATAGGCCTGCGAGTCCTGGAACTCACTCTGTAGACCAGGCTGACCTCAAACTCACAGAGATCCACCTTCCTCAGGCTCCTGAGTGCTGAGACGAAAGATGTGTGCCAGAGTTCTTAAGTCACTGAAATGGCTCCTATGTTCCCGGACCCATTCCTCTGTCCAGGGCTCCCCACACTCAGCCCAGGCTCTGCTAGCGCCAGATGACCTCTGCCTCTGTAGTCACACGCTGCTCCCTGCAAGCGGCCCTCCCGATCCTACCACCAAACTCCAACAACTTGGCTAAAGGCTCATGGGGAGGGTGGCTTCCTTCCTAGGTTTCCGGAACTGGGCTCTTACTTGTTTAATGTATTGAATAATGTGTCTCTGATGCCCTGATAGAAGATGGATGAGAATAGAGGCCATATCTACATTTGACTCTTTATTGTCTCTTTAATCATCTTTTTTTTTGGACTGAAGGGACAAAAACATGAATTCAAATTAGATGAAAAACTAAGAATGTTTCATTGAGCCTTTTTTGATTGATATCAATAACGTGTCAATAATGAGGTACCTTGAAAAGGACTACGGACCTAACAATCTGGTACCGCTGAGTAGCCATTGGGTAGGAATGATGCAATTGGGGCTACTTAAAATAACCTGTTCAAGGGGCTGCAGAGATGACTCTGGCTAAGAATATTCTCTGCTCTATTGTAATAACCAGTCTGGATCCCAGCATCTATATGTTGCCTCTCAAACCCCTGTAACTCCAAGGTGTAGTTCCAAGGGAACCTGCACCTATAGGCACCTGCACACACGGGCACACAGACTAACAAAAATGAGTCCTAAAAAATATCTGATGAAAGTTCCCCCAGAGTCCAAAATGGCATGTAAAAGTGAACATTAATGAAATGCTTAGTATTACATTTAAAGCTGTGAAAATTGTATCTTCACATTCTACCATATCAATTAGCACTAAATAGGTCTCAATAAATATTTTACATCCATCCATCATCTATGTATCTATGTATCTATCTGCCTATCATCTATCTATCTATCTATCTATCATCTATCTATCTATCTATCTATCTATCTATCTATCTATCATCTAGCTATCTTCATTACACCTGGATCTTATTTGTCTACCAATAGATTTGATCTCTGATCTCTTTCGCCAGGGTATTGTTCAACCTTGACATTGCTCTTAATGTTACAATGTTACATATAATGAAAGGATGGCCAGAACTGGTAGTAGAAAAAATACAAACTGCAGATTCGGGAAAATGTCACATTACAAAAGAAGAAAGCATGTTGCTACAGAATTAAAACCAGTTTTCTGTAATTCAGACTTATGAAAATTACTCAAAGTCTGTGCTGGCCAGTTTTATGTCATCTTGACACAAGCTAGAGTCATCTGAAAGGAGAGAACCTCAATTGAGAAAATGTTTCCATGAGCTCTGACTGTAAGGCATTTTCTTAATTAGTGATTGATGGAAGAGGGCCCGCCCATCCCATTGTCGGTGGTGCCATCCTTGGCTCCAGGTGGTCTTGGGTTCTGTAAGAAAGCAGGCTGAACAATCTATGAAGAGAAGCTGGTAAGCAACACCCCTCCATGGCCTCTGCATTAGATCTTGCTTCTAGGCTCCTGCCCTCCTTGAGTTTCTGTCCTGGCTTCCTTCATTGATGGACTCCAATGTGAAGACGTAAGCCAAATTAAACTCTTTCCTCCCCAGCTTGCTTTTGGTCATAGTGTTTCATCACAACAATAGAAACCCTAACTAAGATAAAGTCCTCTTTTTTTGAGACAGGGGTTTCTCTTTGTAACAGTACTGGCTATCCTTGAACTTGCTTTGTAGACCAGGCTGGCCTTGAACTCACAGAGATTGACCTGCCTCTGCCTCCTGAGTGCTGGAATTAAAGGTGTGTACCACCACTGCCTGGCTTAAGATAAAGTCTTAAATTCTAACTACTAAGAAAAACAAAGCAAAACAAATGCTTTCTAGTGAACTGTAATAAATTCTCAGTAATTCTTATAATTTAAGATTAAATTGAAGCTTAATAAAATTAAAAGCCTTTTTTGGATGATGATTTTTCTGCAGTTTTCTATATATTCTAGTGAACTGGGGTGTCATGGTAACAAATGGGATGGAGAAATTTGTTTGCAAGTGGTTAGGCAACTGGCCCCCCTTCAGCAATGCCATGTGTGTGCTCTCATCAGGGTTAAGAGCACTCAATGTACAATCATTAGGACTGGAGTTGTGAGGATCTTGGAATTCACATAGCAAGATGGGTGTTTGTGCAGGCCTTTAGCCCTAGTATCATGAGGCAAAGGAGGAGGAGGAGCTCTGTGACTTGCTGGATTCCACCTGGGATGAGAAAACGGAAGCCCCACATTCAGGAAAAGGCCCTGTTTCAAAATCAAAGGGATAAGTGGTCTGCACATGGTGGTGCATGCCTTTAATCCTGGCACTCGGAAGGCAAAGGCAGATGGATCTCTGTGAGTTCAAGGCTAGCCTGGTCTACATAGCAAGTCCAGGACAGCCAGGGCTGTTACACAGAGAAACCCTGTGTCAAAAAAACAAAAAGGTGGGGGGGGGGAGGATAAGTGGAGAGTGATAGAAGCCTTTCGTGCACATGAAGAGGGGCATCTACCTGCACACTATATACACCACACACACACATGTGTATGTGTGTGTGTATAGACATATACATATATTCAAGACACACACATGCATGCACACACATGAACACAAATAAATAAACAAATCTCTTAAAAGTGCAGCATACATTTTTAAAAAGAAAAGAAGAGCTACAGGAAAATATGCTTCTTTCTTCTCTTTGAGGAAATTCAGGAGCCTAAGTACTGGTATTTTCTCACTAATGACCCTGGCAGCATTTCCAGGTGTATTTGCAGTACAGTTCTAACAAAAGAAGAGAAAGGAGCCTATTCCTTTGCAACAGTCTCTGATTTCATTTAAAAAATTGACCAAATGGAAGGGGTGGGGGGAAGCTCTTTAATATATTTTTTTTAACTGGGGAAATGGCTAAAGCACATTTTCTTTTCTTTTGCCTTTTCTAATTTGCCTTTGTGCTCTTGACCCAAGAAACTGCATCTGATTACATGTCGGCGAGAATAATCAGCCTAAATTGATGACTGACATTTGAACAGGCTGAACAGTAATATTTCACCACAGAAATCTGGACCATTTTCTGAGGGCTCTTTTGACAAGTGAGCTTCATAAATAGCCAGTCCTTTGAGGACTTAATTAGGAAATCAGAACGCTTGATTTGAGACTCTTCAGTCACAGACTCAGTGTCTAGAGAGCACAATCACAGCACTTACCGTGTTTGTTCCCCAGTTTCCCTCGGACTCTCCCACTGCTACTGACTCCCGAGTGGGCTCGGCCACATCAGAAGTGGCCTGCATCTCTCCACCTGGAAGAGAAAACTTTCCATATTTTTCTGTTGAGCCTTTAGACTTAAAGATGTTGTTGAGACTGTTTTCGGTCTCCTGCTTGGCAGATGCAATTCTGTTTTCCAAATCCTTTTGTTTATACTTAAGTGATTTCATGTCATCTTTAATAATCCTCTGTCCCACTGAAGATGTGTTTTGCTTGATGGATTTTGCTAACGCAGAAGCCTTCTTTAATGAACCGCCTTGGAAACAGAGTCTACTCTCCAGTTCCTAGGAGTAGAGCAAAGGCTGTTGTAAAAACTACTGTCATTCAGGTCTCAAGAGTTTGTTGACTTTTTGTGAACCACAAAGTATTCTGCTTCAATAATACAAAATATGCATTTTTTAAAGTGTTGAGACTTCAAAGAAGAAACTTTATGGAAATTTTCAAGCCACTGTGGCATCCCACTCAAATTCTCTAATAGATTTTGTTAGAACTAGGAAGTCTGCAGCAAGGAATCAGGAAAATGTTCACAGCACAGTTTTTAAAACACAGGAGATGGTCAGCAGGTATATTTCACTGAAGATACAGCCTCCCATGCTGGAAAGATGGCTCAGTGGTTTACAATGCTGACTGCTTTTCCAAAGGATCTGGGTTTAGTCCCAACCCACATGGCTGTTCACAAGTGTCTGGAACTTCAGTCCCCGGTGATCCAACTCCCTCACCTGACCTCTATGGACATTGCCTACACACACACACACACACACACACACACACACACATACGCATAGGTAAATCACCAGGTGTGGTGGCACATGGTGATTCCATGTGCCTTTAATCCCAGCATTAGAGGGACTGAAGCAAGTGTATTTCTGTGAGTTCAAGGCCAGTTCTAGGCCAGCTGGAGTGACCCTGTTTCTCTCTTCCCCCTCAAATCATAAATATTTTATATATAAAAAAGACAGTCTTCTCAGCTAAATGTGGTCATGAACACCTATTATAACCCTAGCATTTGGGAGGGCAAGGGAAGGAATCACAAATGCTAGGCCAGCCTAGGCTATACAATGAGACCCTGTCTCAAAAGGAATATTCAGGCTTTTCAAAACTCAGACATGGAATGAGTACCCGCACCATGGAAAGTAACAAAAGGGATAAAAGAGTCTTTGGAATGCCCATATCAATCTAACGCTAGTATTTAAAAATTAAACGCTAATTTTATACGGTGCACTACTTGGGCCTGCTCCATTAACTGCACAACTCAGAGAAACCAAAGGCGCTTTTGCAGAGGTACATAAGCACCAATCCTCACTAGAGGGCACTAGCTGCTGCAGGAGAAAGAGGGAAGGAGCATCTCACTGGCTGTACTAGAATGAAAACTGACCAAGCAATGATGTACACAATTCCCATTCACCCAAGATGGAGACTGCAAACTGGTACATTTCCCCAATATTGTGCTATGCTCTGCCTTCGTCCTGTGGCTTCTCAGAATTCCCTGGAATCAGGTTGTTTCTGAAACGAAGACAATGAGGAGCTACAGGGTGGTCATAGGTAAAATTATCTCTTCCAAGGGCCCACTGAACCACTGTTCCGATGAAGCATGCCCCCACTTTCTTAATCCGGACTGCTGAGACCTTTCTCCATAGTCTCTCCATAGCATTTGAATTTCCTTGGTCCAAGGCACGGAAAAGTAAAGTTGTTGAGAATATTGATTTTTTTTCCCAAAAAATGGGTATTATTTTTGGATGCCGCTTAATACCTGTAATTTCTGCATTCTGTCCTCAATCATTATTCGGTCCTCAGGTCCATCGCAAAGACTGGCAAACTCCTTGGAGATATCATCCAATGTGGTGTTTAGGTCTGTGAGGAAAGCCTGGTATGAACTGTGTTCTTGAACATGACCCTCTAATTTTTGCACAGAATCCTAAAAATAAAATCATTGACAGTTAACAAATTATTTAAGGTTTTTTTCTACTCAGGAAGTAATTATATAATTCACACAGCTTCCTTTATAAGCTTCACACTGAAACATGAATATGCCCATAAGATGTGTCACCCCAAAGCCTCCCTCTCCTGATAAAAATGACTTAATGAAATTTTTGCTCTTTGTATGCTCTCTTTCCATCCTAAAAACAATTTGTTTCTCAAGAGAATTACAAAACAAAGTGAATACAAATTATATCACTAAGCCATAAACATAATAAAGTTTTATTTTATTTGTTGCTTTAAAACAAAGAGTTTGCATATCAAAATGAGACTATATGAGAGCAACCTAACTCCAGGATCCTTTCTTAAGAATAAAATGCAAGTTTGTGTTAGAAAAAAAAGGAATCATAACTCAACAGCAAACCATCTTCAGGTTATCTCCCTGGGCTAAGCAAAGTAAGAGGACCACACCAGCAAGAAGTAACCCATAAGAGATCCATCTAAACAAGAAGCAACCCACAAGAGATCCATCTAAGTAGGCATTCGAACCTGTGCCCACCTCTGGGTATTTGGATAATCAGGATTTCTTACTCAGGTAAGCATTATACTGAAGCTGGCTTTCAATGTTTAAGAGATTAAAATCCATTTTACTGAAAGAATGGATTTCATTATAACAAGAGGACAATTTATCTCAATTCATTCTATTGCAGATCATATGGAAAGATCTGAGGGAGGAACATGACAATTGATATGAATTATTACTCTGGATGGATGGATGAATGGACAGATGGATGGATGGACAGATGAATGAATGGGTGGATAAATGATAGATGACTAAGTAGATTAGTGGGTGGGGGGTGGGTAGGTGGATGGGTGAGCGGATGCATCTGTTGACAGATGGATAAACTGGACAAGTGGGTGAGTGGATGGATAGATGGATGGATGGGCAGATGCATGCATGGATGGATGGATTGGGTAGATGAGTGGAAAATGATCACACAGCCATCTTTATAGAGATTCCTATGGAACTTTAAATTCTCTGGCTACTAAAGAGGGGAATTTCAACAAGAGGAAATAATAACAATCAACACACAATGGCTTCCTCTAGCAAAAGTGACTGGGGGAGAGTCCTGACTTCTTGAGAGTTGGCGTTCTCATGTAAAACTGAAATTCTTGATTCAGCAAGAGAATACCATCCAAGCACTATTTCTGCGAAAGAATCCTGTGTCTTGACTATCGTAGGCACTGAGATTTTATCTGCCCATCTCACCTGGAGCTGCTGGAGAAGGCTTTCATGCAGGTGTTTTATTTCCAGCCACGGCTCCTCGCTGAAGCTAGGATTTTTAGTGCACTCCAAGAGGTAATTGCCCTGAGATTTTAGCTCTTCTAGCAAGGATGTCAAATCTTGGGCTTTCTGGAGGAATTTCTTATAAATTTTGAACTGGGCTTGCTTCTCTGGCAACCCATGTTGTAGAGCAAAGCCTGCTTCTTGCTGCTTCTTCAGTTCTGTGAGCATCAACCTCAGGTCCTCCTTACTCTGCAAATACTTTTCTCCTTCTAGTACAAGCTTTTCTTGATGGCTAAATGTTGCAAATGAGTTTGGAAAAGATATGAAAATAAGCAAAACGAAGGGCATTTTGCATACTCTACTCCGACATACACTATTCGTAAGTGGTGGTAAAATAATACAAATGCATATTATTTCCCTATGTGAGTATTGCCAGGGGATACTTTTTGTTACATATTTAATATGTATTACAAAATAATATGTTTTAGCTTCAAACTAGTCCGGGCAATGTTTATTATACTTCAATATACTAAAATGTCCTATTTCACACTTACATAAAACTGTAACAATGGAGACTGGAGACAAAGAGGGGTCAGGTCGGTAAACTGCCTGCCTTGCACCCATGAAGACCTAAGTTCAATCCCTAGAACCAATGCAAAAAAAATTTTTTTCAGGTGTGGTAGCACAAACTTATAACCACTGTGCTAGAGAAGAGGCGGCAGGTGGATACCTAGAACTCATTGGTCATCCAGCCTCGCCTTGTTGACAATTTCAGGCCAATGAGAAACCCTATCTCAAAAACAAGGTAGATGTGCCCAAGACCACCACCTAAAGTTGACCTCTGGCCTCCACACATATGCATGCATGCACAAACACAAAGCACACACAAAGTATTCAATTTGGATTCAGTTCCAAAGAAGAAATATACTATTTTAGATAAGATAGGAACCCCAGGCTCAGGAACCATTACAGGGAAAGGGGCAGAAAGACTGTAAGAGCCTATGGTCAAGTAGAGCCAAACAAAACAGTTTTTTTTTTCTGGACATGACAAGACCCCTACACTCTTGAGCTCGTAGCAGCTGTGGTTGCCAGCTCCAACCAAGCCAGGTGATACTCTAGCACAAAAAGGGAAGGGGCTCATGAGCCCCACTCCTAATTGAAGATCTATTGACAGTTAATGGTTGTCAGGAAGGGAAGCCAGTTTTCCTTCAGGGTGTAGTTCCTGATAGGTCTACATCACTCCAGGGCATGACCTCATGTGCCTGAGCATATGAACATATGAACAGCACAAATTGGACTCAGAGTTTTTTTTTTTTTGAAAAAAAAAAAAAGGACACAAAGTTGAGAGAGGATAGGCAGGTATAGGGTAGAAAGGGAATGGGGAGAAATAGGAGATGAATGTGATCAAAATACGTTGCGGGCAGGAGAGATGGCTCAGTGGTTAAGAGCACTGGCTGTTCTTCCAAAGGGCCTGGGTTCAAATCCCAGCACCCGGGAGGTAGAGGCAGGCGGATCTCTGAGTTCAAGGCCAGCCTGGTCTACAAAGTGAGCCCAGGACAGCCAGGGCTATACAGAGAAACCCTGTCTCAAAAAAGCAAAAAACAAAAACACTGCATAAAATCCTGAAAGAATTAATAAAAATATTGAATAGTGTTTTTAAAAAATATGATATGAAGAATCTTCACAAGAGAAACTAGCAACATGGCTCAGAAGGTGTTTGAACCTGATTCCTCAAGTTCAATCCCCATGATGGTAGAAAGAGTGCCCTGGTTACAAGTTGTCCTCCTCTAACCTCCACATGTGTGCTTTGGTGCGCACACACACAGCGTTTACAACAAAAAAGAGAATCAGAAATATGTTTACAGGATTCAGCCAATATCTATCAATGTTTAAACATAAGAATTTCTTAGAATAAGACTTAAAAGGATTCATTATTCCATGGGTGCTGTCGGGGGACGGATTTAGCACAGGAGCAGGGAGGGAAGACAAGATTGATCTGTCACTAACAGCCTCACAGGTCATTAGCCACCCCCAACAGGGCCACAGCGAGACTCCCAAGCCATCTCTTAGCTGCTTTGGAGAGGGACTCCACTGTGAGTACCCTGAGACTTCTCACCAGTAGATATCTTATCCAAACCCAGGTGGCAGGATAAAACACTTGTTACAGCTTCACTGGGCAAGGAGAACAGACAGTCTTTACCTTAGATATGTGTTGGCTAGATGGAGCGTGGTATCCCACTGGTTGCTGAGATCCGAAAGGGTCTCCTGAACCAGGGGGGCCTCACAGTGTTCAGCTTCTCTCATCACCATCTGGATTTTGGCATCTCCTTCAGGCTTCAGCAAAATGATTTCCTGAAATTACAAGGGTTCTATAACTTCATCTGAATTACTTCCAGATATCAGATATGAAATCTCTTTGTTAAACTTATACCATGATGCTAACTGTAGAGTCTACTTCATAATAGTCCTTTTCAGTTTATATACATCCCAAAGATGAAGACACCCCCCCCCCCTTCATAGCATACACAGTTGACTCTTAATAAAGAAGTGCTGGTTTGAACTAACTGCATTCTTGCTCACCCCTGATCTCCTTCCAGGACTCTTCTCAACACTGACATGGAGAGTCAGAGGTAATAGCTTGAACAGACACTTTTCACGTATCTGAGACTCACGGCTTCCCATAGAAGTGTCCTTCCTGTCAGCTCTTTTCTCCAGGGCTAATTCCCTGGTCTCGTTCCCTTCTTTGCTCTGTTAAAACTGAGATCTTGTCTTGGAAGCAACTACTCAGGACTCACAGTCTGGAGATGCACCCCAGTGGTTCTGAGCACTCATTCTTAGCCACCCTTGGGGCTAACTACTCCTCATTCCTGCCATGATGCCCCCCAAAGACCTGATTCCACTACACACCTGCACTGCTTTCCCTGCAGTTTTTAACGAATTGTGTTCAGTGTCTCTCCTCTTGGACGAAGAGGCAGCTCTAGAGAACCCCTCCCTTCCCTCATACCCACTCTGTAGCCATGAATGCTTTATGAGCATAGTTGCCTACTCCTCTCTACGCCTGCCCTCTGCGTTGCTGAGTCTTCAGCTCTCTTGACAGAGATGGCATTGTATCCTCCCAGACTTGCATTTGCTGTGCCCTAACTATAATACCTTTATTTCTACCTGCTCCGGGGGATGATGAATAACTGGTCATTGCCCCCTTGGAAGAGAAGGACATACTTTTTCTCTTTCGTATGCATTAAATTAATTTTAGATTCATCACCACCCTTCTTTTTTGTAAGCTCAGTGATTTGAATTTCTTCAACCATCCCATGGTGACCTTATTTTCTATTAAGAAAGAAATCTTTGCAGTTTTCTCCTGAAACTTTTCAAAATGAGAGTTCACTCTGACCTCTCAAATTTGGTTTCCACGGTTATACCTTTATTTTCTGGATTCTTTCTTCGAGTGGCATTTTGCCTTCTGATGAATTCAAAGCCATAAGGGACTCTTTAATCTCTTTTATCCAGTGAATTACATCATGTGCAAGATCATTAAAGCTCTGGTCTTCAGCGGGTGGTAACTTATCCTCTTCCTCAATTTCATGTAATGGTCTCAATAAAGCCTGGTATCTATGAACCAAATGTGTTGATTCTTTGATTGTCTCATCTTCCTCGGTAAGCCCACGCTCCTTCAGAGAGTCATTCAGCTGGCCCACAGTTTCAAACTGCTCCCTGTAATTTCCAAATACCATTGACAGTTTATTGGAGCCCAGTGGAGAAAGCATACTCCCAAATAATATATTTCAATCGAGACTACCATACCTCTTCCTAGTTAACACTTGGTAAAACAAATCTGTTCTCTCTCCTGATGCTTCCATTTCTTTCCAGTTCTCTTCTTGATTAATCAGCCACTTACTTAGGTTTCTGCAATCATCTTCCAATCTATAAGACCACTCCACAGATTAGAATATAGTATAAGAAAAGATGACTGTTCAGAAAATAGGATGGTGACACAGCAACTAGATTTAAACTGCTTATTTTTTTTAAAAACTCTGAACTTGATACATATCCAAACTTAAACAATTAACACCTACATTGCAGTAGAATTCATGAAAACAAAGACTCAAACAAATGCAGGAAATTGACAGACCAAGAAAGAATGTTTGTACTCTTCTCTGATGCGCTGCTATTACTTTAGATAACTCAAATAACCCCGTTAAAGTTGTATATTCCTAGCACAAAACCAGGAGTTAGAAGTTACAGTCAGTGTCTGGGAAGTACAGCTCAGAAATAGAACATTTGCTGTGAGGCCTTAGATTTTATACCAATGCGAGGAGGGGCAGAGGGGCTGGAGAAACGGCTCAGCAGCTAAGAGCACTTTTTGCTCTTTCAAAGGAACTGGGTTCAGTTCCCAGCACCTACATGGCAACTCACAACTATCTGTAACTCCAGTCCTAGGGATCTTCCGACCTCCAGGGGCACCAGGCTCACACATGGTGCATAACCATATATGTTGGCAAACACTCATACACAAAAGAAATGAGTATTTTTAGGTGTATACCTTACATCTGTATGCGTGATTCCAAATCCATGGGATGACAATGACAACAGATCAAAATTATTTGACAACATTCTGTTGTGTTTAAATGCATGTACATGTACAGCCTTTTTTCTTTCCTGTCCACATTCCTTAAATATACAGTGTAACAATTATCTATATAGCATTAATAGTCCATCAGTTATTGTAAGTAATCTATAGATGATTTAAATCAAGCATATGGAAGAATATGTATCAAGTATTATACACACCAAGCAATTTATAGAAAGGACTTGAGCACCCACAGGGGTCTCTTAAATCAGTTCCCAAGAGACAGAAAGGAACAACTGTACCTATTCCACTTGGAAAATTAGCATGCATCGAATATCACAGCATATGTAGCATATGCTTTAGTGAACTAGAAATCATTACCAAAATATCCTTAGAAGATGGTATTTATTTCCCACCTCAGTAGCTGCTGAAGGGAGTCATTCAGTTCCCTTGCTCGGGCCTGGCATATGGAGTCCATGTTTTCTAATTCTATTACTTGGCTCCTCAGCCAGCTGTCGAGCTCCTTCACATGAGCTTTGGGTAGCAGCATTTTCACATGCTGGAGAACGGTCTTCACCTGCTGTATTTTACTGTTTCCTCCTCCAAGAGTCAAGAAATCCTGAAGAAACACAAAAGTCAGTTACATTGAGAGCGAAGTCAAAAATGTGTTGGTCACCCACTTGGGCTAGGAAGACGTGGCTGACCCCAGTGATACATCATTTCCAATAGCTCTAGAACACAGGGGTGTGTGTGTGTGTGCGCGTGCGTGCGTGCGTGCGTGTGTGTGTGTGTGTGTGTGTGTGTGTGATCATTTCCAATAGCTCTAGAACGCAGGGGTGTGTGTGTGTGTGTGTGTGTGTGTGTGTGTGCGCTCACCCGCTTGGGCTAGGAAGACGTGGCTGACCCCAGTGATAGATCATTTCCAATAGCTCTAGAACGCAGGGTGTGTGTGTGTGTGTGTGTGTGTGTGTGTGTGTGTGTGTGT
>CAJQZJ010032322.1:10231356-10243045 GCA_907164525.1 Lophiomys imhausi
ACACACACACACACACACACACACACACACACACACACACACACACACAATCTGGAAGCCTAAAGTCCCATTTGTTAGTAATGCCTAACTCTGAGATGGAATTAATTACTGCTATAATATATAATACATAATATATAATATATATATTATTATTACTTTTTCACAAAGAATAACAGCTTAAATTTTTGGTATCGTAAGAATACTAAACACATTCTCCCTAAATATTGATTTGTTATGAAACAGAACTTTTAGTTAATTAACTGATCACATACATCAAGCCATCTATCCACAATAGCATTAGCCTCTTTTTCAAAAGGGGGCTCTTCAAAGGTTTTCATTTTATTTATATGATATTGTAGGTTTTTACAAATCTGATTTATCTTGTCTACAACTTCCAAATATTCACTGAATTCTTCTTTGAGAGTTGAAATCTATAAAAAAAAAGGAAAAAATGTTTTTTGACATACTCAAAATATGCAATAGAGAGAGGCAACTGGGAGACAATTCGATTTTTCTATTATTCAACCTAAAAAGAGTTCAAGGCAGGAGACAGGTGTCAGGAAGAACCCAAGGTGACTCTATGACTGGAACTCAAGGCCAAGAAGACCTTGTGAGACTACACGTACTGTATTCTCTAAGAAACAAGGCATCCAAGGCTTCATAAGTCCACTGGAATCTGGGACAGAATCCTCCTAGATCTCAGGACCAGATCTGGAGAGCTGGTGGACTTCAGAGCTGCCTGTGCTGGATGGAACTAGAAAAATGAACTCTGTAACTCCAGCTAATCTCCTTCACGATCTTGGTGGCCTCCTTCACAATCAGCCACCAGTCACCATCTTACACCTAATGTCTCAACGAGGCTCATTTAGATCGGTCAGCACTGTGAAAGAGTCTGAGAAAATGGCTCTCAGACAAGGGCTATGGTTGACCATTTTGGCGTCACTGGAACTTGGGGGCTGATCATGGTAAAACTAAGTTACCCTTAAGGATCTGATTGACTGGGGCTGGAGAGATGGCTCAATGGTTAAGAGTACAGACTGCTCTTACAGAGGACCCAGGTTCAGTTCCCAGCATATACATGATGGCTCACAACCATCAGTCCCACGGATCCACTGCTTCTCCTGACCTCTCGGGTACCAGGTATGCGTGTAGTATATATGCAAACAGGCAGACAAAAACATCTACACACATGAAATAAATAAATCTTGGGGCTAGAGACATGGCTCAGCGATTAAGAGCACTGGCTGCTCTTCCAAAGGACTCGGGTTTAAATCCCAGCACCCACATGGCAGTTCACAGCTGCCTGTAATTGCCAGGCATGGTGGTGCATGCCTTTAATCCCAGCACTAGGGAGGCAGAGGTGGGTGGATCTCTGTGAGTTCAAGGCCAGCCTGGTCTACAAAGTGAGTCCAGGACAGCCAGGAATACACAGAGAGAAACCTTGTCTTGAAAAAACAATCAATCAATCTTAAACATTTTTAAATAAATTAAAATTTGTAAAGCTAATCTGGTTAATAAATAAAAAATAAAAAGTTTACAGGGATTGGAGAGATGACTCAGTTGTTAAGAGCACTGGCTGCTCTTTCAGAGGACCCTGGATTCAATTTTCAGCACCCACATGGTGGGTCATGACTGCCCATAACTCCAGGCCCCGGGGATCCAACACCCTCTTCTAGCGTCCAAAGGCAGTAGGTATTTATGTGGTGTGCAGATATATATGCAGTCAAAACATCCATCCACATAAAATTACTTAATTAAAAATCTATTTTAAAAGGCATAGAAAGTTTAGTAAAACTACTTTCTAATAATCAAATGCATCAAAGGAACTACAGGTCATACATACATGCTTATGACAGCTTGACAGTCTTGTACCTTATAGCTTATGAGTCAGAGAGAAAGGCATCATTCTGATGGATGTACCATCATGGAGCAAACAGTCCGGTGTGGTCCTTTCTAACCATGCAAATTCATAGAAAATAATGACATCTAGTGTCCAAAAGATGCTGTTCTCCTTAGCTTACAGAGCTGGGATTAGTGAAGCCACCAACACAGATGGGCGACTTGGGGGACTTGGCTGGCACATCTTTACAGGAAATGAATGCAGGAATTGTAATGTCCTTCTTGTCTGTGGGCAACCGAGAGGGTTTTCCTACCATCTTCATTTCTCTTGACTGCAGGACGGCTCAGATTCCTTTGCAGTGATAGCCCTGGGGCAAGGGCACTTTACAGTCCTACAAAGGCATGTTGGGTGACCTGGGGCTCTGCCACAGCCTCAGTCTCAGTGCTGAAGGCCGAACCAAAGTAACCTGGTGTCCGTCTGAAAACTGACTTTCTATCTCTAGTGATAAATCGGATCAATTCCTAAATACCTAGTGAAAAGTCACTACTAACTTCTCTTAAACCAAGTTTCAGAGATCATTTCCTTTATGACATCTCCTTACTGCTGGGCTCCTCAGCTGGGTCACAGGGCAGGGCAGCCCTTTTGAAAGAAGGACTCACCTCGGCTCTCTTTTTCTTCAGGTTTTCTTTTCCCATGTAGGAAGCTTGCTGGGAGATGATGCCCTCTGCTTTTTGGATCAAAGATATCAAGTTGTTTTTAAAATTCTGATATTGTTTTAACAGCTCCAGAACACTTCCACACTGTTCAAGGCTATGTGGGGAAAAAAAAAAAAAAAAAAAAAAAAAAGAAGGGAAACAGCCTGAAAATAATACTGTACGACTCATGGGTCACAAAAGGACGTTTCTTCTCCGCATGGCTTGATTACATTACCAATAATAATGAGATAGCAGATATGCTACATAAATAAATAATCACCAGATTCCTACCTTGACTAATTATGTTAACACACTGACACATGTAAGCTCTGAGGAGATGTACAGGACTCACAACCCGACAGAACCAGCATTTCTCATCAACCACAAAGACCCGTAAGAAGACAGCACCTCGAGAGCATTATCGGAGATTATTTTAAATCAGATTATTACACATCCCACTTATGGGAATATTTATTCCTCTTACTCTCTGCTCAGCCCTTTTCAGGCAGTAAAATAATTGTGCGAATGTGGCAGTTAACTTGGTTTCCACTATAACTAGGTACCAGTTAGTCCTAGGACTTTAGAGAAGGCTCTATGATCTATGGAATTAGATTAGACCATACGCCTCAGACTGGCTTTATCGTGGCTTCTGTATACACAGGTTCCATTCACAGAGCATGCTGAAGAGAGGGTAGAGAAAAGACCCTAAGAGTCCAAAGACTTAAGGGAAGGTACGTGGTGGCTCAAGGACCTCCCACAGCAAACATGGCACATGCATCCTGAAGGAGACAGGGAGGGAAGTGGCCCCTAGCCACAGAGGTGGGCAGCATCAGGAGGTGCCAGGACTCCATGTGGCAAATGTTGGCCTGTGGGTACCAGTGTGAAGCTCTGTTTGCAGCTGAGTCCAGGGGACACGTTTCCAATACACACACTTCAGAATGTTAGCTAAGGGATTTCTCTCTTACCACTCTGTGACAGACACTTTCATATTCTCCCACAAGGCTGCTGTGTCTTGACACTGCTGAATCACAACTTTCTCTCTGCCATCTTTGAATTGCGGGAGAGAATTGGCCATTTTTTGTATGCCCGTTTTCTCTTCTTCAAATCCATCCAAGTCCTTATCCAGCCGGAGTAACAACTTTTTCCTTGAGCATGGAATTATTTTTAAAAGTGTTATTAGCCAACTGTTAACCAAGCTGATTCAACAAAAGCATGGGAAATGTTAGGAGTGTGCTTTCAATTGTCCCCATGAGATTAATGGCAAAACTGAACACTCCTATTACAAAGAAATTCTTGAATAATAAGTACAGGCATAGATTCCTATAGCTCAGAGATCACAGGGTTCCTTGTATTGGCAGAATACTATGTGGCATTTTAATTAAATATAATAAACATACAAGGCCACAAGCAATAACATTTTCCCGTTGGTGAACATATGTATGCACGTGAGTGAGGCACGTGTGTGTGTGTGTGTGAGAGAGAGAGAGTATGTGTGTGTATGTGAAGAGCAGGCACGTGTGTGTGTGTGTGTGGAGAGAGAGAGAATGTGTGTGTATGTGAAGAGCAGGCACGTGTGTGTGTGTGTGTGTGTGTGTGTGTGTGGAGAGAGAGAGAATGTGTGTGTATGTGAAGAGCAGCATGATCTAAAAACTAGGTGCTTGAACAAAGCAGGACCTCCAAGAAAGGGCAGGGGACCAAGGCAAAAGGGTTAGCAAGACACCATACTCTTCGTGTACCAAAAGCTCCCCCAATTTAAAAAGGAGCCATTTAACTAAGGGCTTATCCAGCAAGCCAATCCTGGAGAAAGAACCCCATTGCCTAAAGGAAAACCATAGCAGTTCAGGCTCTACCTTCTCATCTCCAATTCTCCCTGGAACCCATTCTCACAGGCTTCCCCCCCTTACTCCTTCACTCAAACTTCAATTGAGACCCACAGCATCCTCACACTGGGAGATACCAGCTCCATCTGGGTCTTCATCCTCCTCTACTGGCCAGCAGCATCTCGCAAGGATGGCCACTTCCTCCTGGGTGAGGCTTCCAGGTCACTTTCCATCCCCCCCACCACCACCCTCTATCTTCGGCTGGTCCTTCTTCATTACCCTGATCTTGTAGCACAGAGCACCCTTGAAGGATAAGACTTGGGCCGCTTCTCTTGTCATCTAAACTCAGTTCTTTGGCACTTTCAGTCAACCCCATGACTTTAAGCAGCAACTGAAGACTCAAATGTGCCCCTCTAGTTCTGATCTTTCTCCTGACCTCATTCATCTCTAAGTCATACTGAGATTGCTCTTAGAAGGTCAAACAGGTATTTCAAACGTATCCTTCCTTAAATGAGGCGCCTGTGATCTGTCATTCAATAGCTGGAAGACGTCAGCCTTTCTCATGCATTAATGGCAACTCTATCCTTCTAGCTGCTCAGGTCAAACCTTAGAAAATATACAGCAGCTCCCATCATCCCTCCCTCACCTGGACAGTGTCCTCTAGGCCCCCATAGTCTATTTTTGGTATATCAGCTGTAGAGAACCAGTTGTGGTTCAAACCACACCACCTCCTGCTGCTCAGAACCCTCAAATGGCATCCAGGTCTCTCAAAGAGAGATCCAAAGTCCCAGGGTTGTCCCTTGTGATTTAAGCCCCATCCTGCCCATGACATCTTTATCTCCCCCTTTCCCTCAGTGCTGGAGTTTCTCACCTACTTCACCATCATACTTGGATTTGTAGCTACTGATCCCTTAGCCTAGAAGGCTCTTCCTCTAAGTAGTCTCAAGGCTTGCTCTTGTACTTTATTTGATGCGTGTAGCATGCTCACAGTGCTATTACCCATGACCACTCACCTTACTGTTGCAATCCCTCTCTCTTTCCCTACTGGGCGCTGTCACCTGGATTTAGTCACCACCAGTCACAGTGTATGTCTTACCCCTCCCAGGCGCCAAGCTCTAGAAGAGGCAAGAACTTTTTCTATTTGGTTAGCTGGTGCATTCTCAGTACCTAAAACTGTCTGGCACAAAATACACATTTATTCTATTCATGGCTACCTGAATACACAATTATCATTTATAAGCATATGGCTCTTCAGTCACACATTAATATCCATTACTTTCTGGTGAACACATAATTAAAATTTATCGAAGTAATAATCACACAAATGATAATAAGTTCAATACCTCATTACCAACTGGGGCACTCTAAGAATGAAAGTCTCATTGGGCCTGAGGGGAAACTTTGGAGAGAAGGGCATATTCAACTATACTTAAGGGACCTGGGTCAGCTAAAAACTCCTAAGAGACCACCAAGCCAGAGAAACTAAAGTGACAGAGAGAAGGAAAGGACTGGAAAGAAGAGGGAGGATCTACACGAGTAACTCCTGGTAATATCTCAGCGTCCACGAGCTGGCGGCCATATTCTGAATGCTGAGATGAAAACAGCTTGTATACTGTCAACATCATTCAGTTTCCACAATGTCTCTGTAAAGTCAGTAGCACTCTAATCCTGCTGGGAGGGGAGGAGACCACCAAAAAAACCAAGGAAGTACAGGGACATGCGATGACACATGGCCCTCTATTACTATTCCCTTCATTTTGCAATGACTGATATTGTCAGCTTGACAGAATCAAGAATTATCTCTCGCCTGTGTAGGGTGATCGAGATTAGAGCAAATGAGGGTCGAAGAGCCACACCAGTTGTGGGCAGCATCACTTCATGAGTGGGGGGTTCATGAACTGAGTCAAAAGGAGAGAGTGATCTAACACCCATGGCTCTCTGCTTCCTGACTTTGAGCACCTATGGCTAAGACTTCCCCCCCACAACCTACTTAACTCCCAAACTGTGAGCCAACAATGCTTTCTCTGTGAAGCTCCTTCTGTCAGTGTTTTACCACAAGAATGAGAAAGCATAACTGAGACTGAGCTAGGTTTTTACCCTCAAAGGAATGCCACAATGCACACAGGGAACGAAGGAGCTTGAAGGTAACCTGTGTCCTCCACCCAAGTCCCACTCCAGTGCTATGTCCATGACTCACTGCAGAGGAAAACATGAATGTTTGTAGAGGAACCCTATCAATGAAAAGTAAAACTTGCGTGAAAGTCTGTCAAAAGGAATGCCGAACACTGAACAGTCAAGTGATGAGGCAGAAAGAGGAGATGGAGATCCAGAAGTGTTTGAAAATACAGCAAGTGTCACTGTGGATGGTAGCAAACAACCCCATTCTTACCGAAGCTTCACAGCCGGAGCACTGGGATCCTTAAGACCAATTTTACTGATCTGGTTCTGGATGTCTTGAATGTTTTTAAAGAGCTCATGATTTTTGGAACTACAAGCTTCCAGTAACTTCTTGTCCTTGGTAAGTCTTTCCTCTTTGCTCTGGTCATGCGTGGCTGATAACTCTAGTGGCAAAGCACCAAGAAGTCTCTCACAGGTGGTGTTCTCCGGTCCCTCGGCATCTTTGATGTTTATGCCAAGCGTCCTCAGGCATTCATCCAAAGGCCCGGCCTTCTCTTTTATCAGGAGAATGTCCTCCTCAACGGTCCTCACTACCGGAGTATCTTCTGGTGCATCTGAAGCAGGAAAGTCTGCAGGGAGTTCAGCAGAGAGCTTAGCTGCTCTCAGAGAGGCCAAAAAGTCCTCCAGAGTCTCCAGGGCGTCTTCACTCATGGCCGCCTTCTTGTTCATGGTCTCCAGCTGGAGTCGGCACTTCAGCACTATCTCCTGTACTGCACCCTGATCCAGTGTGTGTAACTCCCTTGGTACAGAGTCACTTGGCTCTTTCAAATTGGTACATACTCTGATCTGCTTTGCTATGGAATCTTGGATATCCTACAAGAACAAAAAACAAAAACAACAACAGAAAAACAGTGAGAAGAGAAGGGGAAGCTCTGGGTTGAATCTCATACACCATGCACATGCATGAACACCTCTGGGTCTCTCTGTGTGTCTCTGTCTCTGCCTCTCTCTCTCTCTCTCTCACACACACACACACACACACACACAGAGGACAAAAAAACTAAGAGAGAACAAAGTGCTGACTAAATTTGATCTACAAAAATGTTTCTGAGTTTCACCAAAGGTGAACATTACAAAATCAGGAAATATTGTAATGGCAATGAGCTACATAAATGCCCACTGTTTCTTTACCTAACACCTTCCTCATGCTTGAAATCCCCAAAGAAAACAAGTGTGTAGATCTACTACTTCGAAGAAAATAATTATAGGCCAACAGTGAAGTGCCCTGTCTGGCAGTGATGGGAGGGGTATTTAAAATGGGATTGGGAATGAATAAGTTAAGTATGCCAGGGTCAGCCTTTGAGTCAACTACAGTGTCTAGCAATTCAGTCCCTGAAGTCATTCCTAAGAAAAGCTTTATTTTGAATTGAAATAGAATATCCCTTTACTTACTCCTTGGTACCTACCTGTAAACTTCAAGGAATAGAAGAAATGAGAAATGAATAGCAAGTCTAAATTATTAAGCTATTTATATCATAGCTTATACTCTAAATCTACACTATGATAAAAAGTTTTAAAATCTTTGAACATCTGAACATCTCTGAAGAATTGAAATATGCTGTAAATATGCTATGAGAATTTACTCACCTTCAGGTTCTGATAGATGCCATCGATGTCAACAGGATGCAGATCCCGGACAGCCACTGTGCACAAGTCAGAGCCTCCCAGGCGAGCACACTCCTTCTCCAGGGGCAACACAATCTGCAGGGTCATCTGCAGTGACTCCACTCTGGGGTGTAAAACAAACCAGACAGGATGGAAATGTAGTAAAAAGCTATTCTATAAAAACATGCTAACACTGCCATTTAGCCAAAAGAAGGAAATGGTTACCCAGTAAAAATATATATAATGACATGTACAAACCATCACATGAAAAACCAAACCCACAGATCCAAAATGTCAAAGTTGGGTGGGGAGCAGTAAACTGCCTGTCCAGCCAACATGAAGCTCTGCATTTTGTCCTCAGTACTAAAATAAAGGTAAATCTCACACACTCCCAATTAATTCATTCAAACATTTATTTACTAAGAGACCTGGGCTAACTATTGTCCTGTTTGCCTGGGACAACTCTATCTCACTTCTCTAGTTTTGATGATTTGTTTTGTTTTCTGAGACAGGGTCTCGTGTAGCCCAGGCTGGCCTTGAACTTGCTATGTAGCCAGGATGACTTTAAATGTCTGTTACTTCTGCTCTCATAACACAAATCCTAGGATGACAGGTGTGCAGTACTGTGCCCACTTTAAAGGATGCTTAGGATGAGGACCACGGCTTTGCGCTTCAGCGAGTGCCCTCCACATAAGCGCATCCTCAGCCCCTCTGACGTGTGACTCACCGCGTCTCTCCTACTCATCCATGTGTTTCAGCACCTAAACATTCCATATAGTTTAACAGACAACACACAGACTGGAAGATTGTTGCTGAGTATTTAATGTTTAACACTAAACCTTTTTCTTTAAAAACACAAAGCTTTCTTCTTTAAAATAAAAGAATAAGAATAAAATTTAACTTGGATGTAAGGATTAACAAACCTAAAATTTATTTTATTATAATTATGGAATTAAACAAAAATTAAACCAAAAAAAAAAAAATAAAAGGCGAGGTATGGTGATGCACACCTTTAATCCCAGCACTAGGGAGGCAGAGGCAGGCAGATCTCTGGGAGTTCAAGGCCCAGCCTGGTCTACAGTGATTTCCAGGATAGCCATACACACTACATAGAGAAACCTTGTCTTGAAAAAAAAAAAAAAACAAAACAAAACCAAAAAACAAATAAGAATAATTATGGAATTATTGTATTTCTATATTACAAGTAGAGTTGCTTATCAGAAGTATGGAATAAATGGAGCCCAACAAATAGGCTCCACTGATAATAATTTTTTTTTTTTTTTTGGTTTTTCGAGACAGGGTTTCTCTGTTTAACAGCTCTGGCTGTCCTGGACTCGCTTTGTAGACCAGGCTGGCCTCGAACTCACAAAGATCCGCCTGCCTCTGCCTCCCAAGTGCTGGGATTAAAGGCGTGCACCACCACTGCCCGGCTCCACTGATAATAATTTAAAACATCTGTGTAACACGCAGACTCTTAGTCTTGGCTGCTTCCAATGTAAGATGGGGATATGTACTGGAGATACAAAACCCAACATTCATTCAATCATTCATTCATTTATATGTGTTTGGGTGTTTGCCTACATGTATGTATGTGCACCACACACATACCTGGTGCCCATGGACTCCATAAGAGGGCATTGGATTCCTTGGAACTGGAGTTACAGACAGTTGTGAGCTGCCATAGACATGTTGGAAATTGAATTGGGTCTTCTGGATGAGCAGCCAGGGCTCTTAACAGCTAAACTATCTCTCCAGCCCCCATTCTGAGGGCTGTTATGTAGGACAATAACAACAGTATCATTTTAGAAATAAAGGAGCCAATGCCCTGAAAGGTTGTAACTCAGTAAAGTTCATAACCAAGGAGAGATATGGCCTTTGAGTTCCTCCTGAGTTTCTAGTTAGATTATGTTACTTAATCTCTTTTTGTACCTGTTTCCTTATTGGTAATCAAAGGCCCAGATGTTAACAACTTGGTCCTTGGCCTAGTACAAATTGTGGTGATGGGAAAAACCTTTAGTAGATGGGGCTCAGTGGAAGGAAGTTTCATCACTGGGGGTCATTGGAAATGACCTTGAAGGGGATGGGGGACTCCAGCCCCTGTCTGTTCCCTACCTCAGTGGTTCTCAGCCTGTGGGTCGAGGCCATCGGAAAACACATATTTTGGATGGTTGTAGGACCCTTCAACCATGAATTTATTTTCATTCTGTAATTTTGCTACTGAGTGGCATCTCATTTCCTAAGGCCATCGGACATATGCACAGGTTGAGAACTCTGCTGCTCTACCCGCTGTCGGCGCTGGCAGGTGCCTGACTTTCTCCGGCACGTACACCCACCACGACTTTCTGTACCACCATAGCCCCAGTCAGCAGGACCAAGCAACCACGGCCTACTGCCTCTGAGGGTGAAGCCGGGGACAAATCTTTCCCTATATTCACTTGATTTAATGTCACAGAGACAAAGATAACAGGACAATCTTGTGATAGCTACATAAAATATTACAGTGTAGTGATAGCCTGGCTTAAGATGACTTACACTCTTAGCAAAGGCCCAATCAAGTCCATGGTTAGCAAACCCAAGGTGTACCTGGTGCTAAGAAGCATGTGGAGCTCGTGTTCCTTCTCCTTTAATAAGTCTCTTTCCTGGGCTAGAGCCGGCTTCTCCATGTCGCTCACCAGACTCTCTAAACTCAATGATGTGGCTTTGAACGCATCCCAGCAAGCATCAGTGTCTGCTTGTAAAACCTAAGGAAAATGAATGAGTCAGTCAGTCAAATCAAAGGTCAAAGGCTCAGTTACCCTTCTCTCACAAAACTAGACACTCACCACCCGGGAGCAAACACAATGCTCCACATGAAAATGTGTTTGTAACATTTGTCAGCCATTCACAAATGAGCTATTCTATGGGGAACAATGGTATATAACTCTCAGTCAGGGACTAGCTAGAAAGATCAACAGATAGGGTACCTGTCCCCAGTTGATTCCTCCAGGACTCACTGGAGGAGACAACCGACTCGGGCAAATTGTCCTCTGACCTCCACATGAGGGCTGTGAAATGCACAACCTACACACACAGCTTGGGAGATGGCTCGACTGTTGAAGTGACTGCCACACAAGCATAAGGAGCCAAATTCAGATCCCTGTCACACAGGTAAAAGGCTGAACATGGGGTGCATGCCTGCCATCTCAGCATTGGGGGCCAAGACAGGAGGATTTGGGGGAGAAGGGCTCTAGGAGCTCCAGGTTCAGTGAGAAATGCTGTCTCAAAAAATAAGGGACAGTCAGGCGTGGTGCTGCATACCTTTAATCCCAGCACTCAGGAGGCTGAGGCAGGTGGATATCTGTGAGTTCAAGGCCAGCCTGGTCTACAGAGTGAGTCCAGGACAGCCAGGGCTACACAGAGAAACCCTGTCTCGAAAAACCAAGAAAAAAATAATAAGATGGAAAGTGTTAGAGAAGACAGTCAATGCTGGCCTAGGGCCTCCACACACACGGGCAAGCACACAAACACACACACACACACACACACACACACACACACACACACACACACAC
>CAJQZJ010032322.1:10243445-10268588 GCA_907164525.1 Lophiomys imhausi
TCTTTGTGAGTTCGAGGCCAGCCTGGTCTACAAAGCGAGTCCAGGACAGCCAGAGATATTCAGAGAAACCCTGTCTCGAAAAACCAAAAAAAAAAAAAAAAAAAAATTTAATTTATGGCCTATAATTAAACAATTATATTTCTGTACTATTCTAATTCCTTTTCTTGGTTTCTTTTTTTCTTTTAAGTTGTGTGTGTGTGTGTGTGAGCGAGTGAGCCAGAAGAGGGCAATGTCAGATCTCTTGGAGCAGGATTTACAGAAGTAAAGAACTGCCTGACATGGATGCTGCAAACTGAACTTCCATCCTCTAGAAGAGCAGTAAGTGCTTGTGACTCCTGGGCTCTCTCTGGGCCTCTTTTAAGACACCATTTGAGAATCCTACTGAAGGGTCAACAGAATCACTCATTCTTTACTTTCCCCAGAGAAGAATGTACATCTCCAACCAACCCATTATTCAGTCACTGGAAAGTCTCAAGACAATCTCTTAAGCATGATAAAGGCATGCTTAATCCATCAAGGATCTGATGGATTTGGTCCACTCCATGAAAAACAGAAAGGAGCCAGATGGCAGGTGTGGCTGGAAGCTGCTTAATAAAAAGGAAACTAGGAAATATGAGAGGACACAGCAGGAAGTGGGAGGACATTGTAGGAATTGGACATGGCCTTTTCTTCAACTTCTTTTCTTAAATTTTATTTTATTCTTATTTTTAAGCATATGTATGTGTGTATGTGCACATGACTGCAGGTATCCATGGAAGACAGAGAGGGCGCCAAATCCCTTGGCTGCAATTAACAAGTGGTTGTGAGCCACTTGATACTGGTGCTAGGAACTGAGCCAGGTCCTCTGCATGCAATCTGTGCTCTCTCCAGCCCCTTTCTTCTTTCTTGATGGCCTTACTATGAAGGTTCAAAAACATACTGAAAGCATGCAACAAGAAGGTTGCATGGCAATGCTCAGATAACCCTCAAGATAATTTACAGATATATTAGTAGAGGTTTGGATTTGTGTGCCTACCTTGAAGGGACTGCTTTTTCTGTAGAGTAGAATGCAACAATTTTTCTGAAGTCTTTCTAGGAATATGATTTATGATTTAAAATAAAATGTGCTTGCTTCCATAGCCTTCTTCACAACAATACCCAGTTGGCATATGTTATGGCAACTTTAAATGCCATGAAAACTTGATCAAGATAGTCAACTACTGAAATAAGTATTTAGTCATTAGCTTGTTAACTTTGTCATTGAATAGGATCTCACTGTGGTGTCCAAACCCTATATCCTCCTGCCTCAACCATCTAAGTACTGGAATACAGGCACACACTTCCTTGTCCAGTTATGAACTACTACTTAATTACTCTGGACTAACACAGGAATAGATTAAAGTTACCTTCAGGTGCATTTGTGTGCGTGTGTGTGATAAGTTTGCCTGAAACTCTACAAGCTTTAATAGCCCTCACGAGATTAGACCACAAGGCAATAAATGAAGCCCCTGAACCCAATTCTTTCCTAGATTTTGTACTTGAAAACAAATCTAGGCAAGACTAACATAAGAAATGCATTCTAACAAAGAAACATCTTATGAGTGTGATTAAAACTCAAGCAGCTATTTTCAAGGGGGTGTAATTTTGCTACAGCAAGGAATAATGCTTTCAGAAATTACCTGAAGATCTGTCAGTTTACCCTGCAGGCAAGCACTGCTCCTTTCATTTTCACTGGGAAAGTCAGACATAACCCTGGGCTTGCTGTCTTGCAGGTGCCGTTCAAGAATCTCCCTTTGTGTATCATACCTGGAAGAAAATCAAATGCGATATTACTTTGTATGGGGAAGGAGCTGTGAGGGTAGAGAAAAGTATAATGAGATAGGTATATATGCATTTATATGAAATGTAACAGTGAAACCCATTTCTTGTTTGGTAAACCAAAAAATTTAAATAAAACATTACTTAATTTTAAAATAAGATACAAATATTTTTAAATTACAACCAATTGTGCATGCAGAAATACCCAAGGAATTTTTGCTTAAATTACAGCCATATGCCAAAATTACAATTAAAGAATATACAAATCTTAAAAATACATAATGGAGGTGGGGAGATGAAGAGATGGCTAAGCAGTTAAGAGCACTGTCTGCTCTTCCAGAGGTCCTGAGTTCAATTCCCAGCAACCACATGGTGGCTCATAACCATCTATACTGGGATCTGATGGCCTCTTCTGGCATACAGGTGTACATGCAAATATAGCACTCAAATATATAAAATAAGTAAAATTTATAAAAATAAAAAATACATAATATGGGCAGGTAAAATGGCTCAGTGGTTAAAGGCACCTGCTGCCAAGCCTCATGACTTGACTTTGATCCCCAAGACCCACATGGGGGAAGGATTCTTATAAGTTGCCCTCTATTTACACAAACCTGCACCCCACAACACACCCACATCACAAATAAATAA
Organism: Lophiomys imhausi; assembly: GCA_907164525.1. Taxonomy (NCBI): domain Eukaryota; kingdom Metazoa; phylum Chordata; class Mammalia; order Rodentia; family Muridae; genus Lophiomys; species Lophiomys imhausi. Next base: position 10,245,894 of record CAJQZJ010032322.1, read on the forward strand.
TTTTTAAGTGTGGAAATTACGATGGCTTAATGATGCCTGCCATCGAGCATGATAACCTCAATTTAATTCTCAGAACCCATAGTGGAAGAAGAGAACATACATGCATACACATACACACACACACTGTGGGCCACAAATGTGTATGTTATATAAGCACACATATATTGTATGTATATATATGATATATATTATATATGTGTGATAGGTATGATATATGTATCACATATATATTTTACATATAATATATATGATATATATGCATGCATATATATATACACATCACATATTGTCACTGGTGAAAGATTTTCAGTGGATTTTCATTGTTTAAAAGGAAGTTACCTCTCCTGTAAGTCACGTAGAGAAGCATTGCAATCCTTTCCTTCCTTCTCCATAACGTTTTCTTCTTGCTGAGGCTTTACTTCTGATGTCTGGCTAAAATTCTGAATGGGTTCCATTGTCTAAGCAAATATACAAGATAGTAAAAACAATACCTTAACCACATGTAAATATCAGTAAAACTTAAATGTTTTATGCTCAGGGATGTATAGTTGGTTCTTTATAACCCAAATCAGGAGAGAATGAGTCTTAGCGATTTCTCTGGTCAGAGCAATACACAGAGGACAATCATGCTGACTGTGGCTTTCTAGCCGATAAAGGAATACCACCAGGCTCCCGATGCTGATTCTTCATCAGACCTCATGGGCTCAGTCAACAGCAAATCCCTGACAACAAGCATTCCTCATTCTTTCCTAACACCTGCTTGCTGGCACTCTGCACTGTGCTACAGAGTAAATGCCAACCTCTCTACCTTCAGCTATCTAGCAAATTCAATTCCTAAGAGAGACAAAATGCATTCTCCTGAGAAGGCAAAGGAGCCCGTTTGTCTCAACATATTGAGTTGTCTGTGAAGACCAAGGTTAGCTTCATCCGCCTCAACAGTAGTAGACACAATTTGTCTTCAGAATTTGCTTGGAGCCACTGCTGGTGCTCTCAGGAGATTGCCAGGCACAGTATAGCTTTGGCTGTCATCATTCTAACTGTCTGAGGAGTGGTCTTCTTTGCACTTTGTAAAGTGGGAAATCTTAACTGATATATATCATTCACATTTCACACCTTTCCAGTTGACATCTGGTGATCTGGCATCTCAGGCGGTGCCTCGCCATGGGTATCACTTCTGCCATTCTCAGTTGAAGTCAGGGCAGCCCTAGGAAGGAATCATGATTGCATATTAAAGTAGAGTTGGGGGAATACCCAGGCTAAAAAGCATGATCCTACTTAATGTAATTTGATTGTGCAAATGGCTTCTTCTGGCTTTACTCTGACGCATGGCTCTTCTTACAAAGCACAAACCTCTCTGTCAATGAACCTCCCTGGGAGGACCGCAGAGTCATCTGAATCTCAGAAGCACATTTCAGAAGTCTCTCTATCTTTTGTTCATAATTTCCAAGTGCTCTCTTCAATTCTTGCTGAGCCTCGGGTGACGTCAGCTCTGCACACAGCACCCTCAGGACACCCACATGGTGTTCTAGCTGGGATGCAATGCTTTCCGGAGAAAAGCAAGCCTGGGAGAAGGAAGAAAGCATGACACGTGATCAGAAACTCCAGGTATATGCGTGACTCTGACAGCATGCTCTTTTACCGACCGTCCGCTATGAGTTGAATATGGTCACAGGTTTATGGACCATCTGCTAAGAGCTGAATATGGTCATGGAGACTAAGGAAAAGCAATGAGGAAGTCAGTCCTAAAGAGTCCCAGGTCACTAGCTGACATGCAAATACTGCCACCTGCCTGCTTCTCAGAGGGAGCCATCTGATCTGGTTTTGGACGAGACAAGGAGCTATCTAAGGGTGACTGAAGGACTCTCTTAGATTCCCTTCTTGTGGACATAGTCAAACATCCCGTCGGATGCAACTTAACCATCATAGCGGGAAAGTCAGTTAGGAAGCTGGAGGCAGCTGGTCACATCCTCCTCCAACCAGGAAACGAAAGGATGAATGTAAGCTAGCACCGGGCTCACTTCCCCCACTTAACACAGTCTAGGATCCCCATCAGTCAATCAAGATGACTGCACCACCCCCCAAAACATGCCCAGAGACCCATCTCCCAGGTGACTCAGCTATTAAGTTGACAATTAACACAACTATCACAGAGAAGTCATCTCCACCAGTGACAGAAGATGAACAGGGAGCAAATGTTCCTAGAGCACAGGTGCCCTGCTGCTATTGGAGTGCCCAGTCTAGGAGAGAGACACTGAAGGGGATGCCCTGGACCCTTCTAAAAGAGCTCAGGGCTGTCCTTGGAGAGGGCAGAGGGTTACCACTTGGCACCAGTAAACTGGGATCTGTGTTTCAAAAGGCTAGTGCCCCAGCCTGGGGATACTGCTGCGTTGGCAGAGAACGTGTCTGATGTGCGTGATGCCTTGGACTTCAAACCCCAGCACTGCCTACCCGCAAAAACAAACTGTTCTGGCGAAAGATGATGAAGCCACCTAACAAAATAAAGATAATGGCAACACGATAGATGGAAGAGAACAAGCTGCTGGGCTAATGGAATTAAGCCTCTTAGTAACTCGGCTACAGCTGAGTGGATAGAAGGGGAAAGAGAAGATCGTGGAGACAGCAAAGCTTTTCACAACCATGGTGCTGAGGAGAGGAGGGAATGAAGTTTGAGAGGTGATGTTTCTAGTTCCATTCCAGACACAGGAGTCTAAAATCCCTGCTGAATCTAAAGGCATTACACTTGTGATGCCCACCAGTCAGGAGGAGACTGTACAGGTCAGGGGAGGACTTCTGGAGCACAACCCTAAACAGATGGATGGATGGTCTTGAAGGTATAAAGCTGCAAACTAATGATGCATGAAAGTAGGGGAAAATGTAGACCATTCCTTCTAAAAACTAAAACATTTAGAAAAAGAAAATGAGAAAAGGACTCAGGAGGCAGAGGCAGGCAGATCTCTGTGAGTTTGAGGCCAGCCTGGTCTACAAAGAGAGTCCAGACATCCAGGGCTACACAGACAAACCATGTCTTGGAAAAAAAAAAGGAAAATTTGTGAAGGATGGTAAAATTTTAGCTCCCCTTCAGCCAATCTGTGTGTGTCTGTGTGTGTATACATATATATGTTACACATACATCATACATAGGTATCTATATGTCTGAGCTAGGGGAAGTAACATTGTGAGAGCCACAGAAGCTGACAGTTACAAACAAAGAAATAAAAAGAAGACTTGGCATTATCAACTACACAAACCCAATGGAATAAGCTAAAGATGAAAAAAAGGAATCATCATATTGCCCCAAATTCCTTCATGACTTGATTTGCTCATTTCCACAAAAGCTCTACTTTTGAGGACCTGGCATCCTGATAAAAACATCTGAACTACAGCCACAGTTGAGACAGTTACGGCCAGTTTCAGGGGCAGGCGGTACCCAGCCATCACAAGCGAAACATGAAACAAGAATTCGTGGCGGAGATTTCTCATTTCTGATCAGTGATTGACCTGATCACAGGATCCGGTTAGAGCCCAGATTGACTAAGTGGCCCAGTAAGTCCAAGGGAATGAACAGGCTACAATGATTTCCATGGCACAGTCAGTCCTGGGCCATTAACTTACACAGTGGTTACAGAGCCAACATGAGGGCAAACAGCAGTGGGTGTGGGTGGCTTTACCTCATGCTCCTTGGTGAGGCCCTTGGTCCTCCCTCTTCGGATAAGCTTCTTTTCTTTATTTATTTGCTTTTCAAGCTTTGCAATATTGTCTCTAAGCTTTCCTTCTTCAATGTCTATTTTTAGTTGTTGGATATACACAGAAATTTCATGATGGAGAGGCTGGAAATGACAAAGGACTGTATTAATCACAAGAAGACAATACACCGAACTCTTTCTAGTTACAGCAAGATGGCCACAGAATCAAAAGGAAGGAAGCAAAGCTTGCACAACCTGGTCATTCACCCTATTAGTCTTTGGGAAGCATATTTTAAAACATACCAGATCCATAAACCTATTTTTTTTCTTTCTAACAACCAAAAAGGTGTTTTAAACTGTGAAAGATGTTGTTGAGAAAATGAAAGAAAAGTTACAGTCTGGGAGGAACATACATTAAAAAGACTTCTGAGCCTAAGGAGACATAAGAATGCATGAAGTGTGTGTCTTGGGTGGAGTCCTGGAGCAGACAAGAAGCATTGCAGGAACCCGAGGAGGCACAAGCTTTAGTTAACGTAAACCTCCATGTTGGCCTACTCCCTACACAAGACTACACAAGAACTCCTACACGAGAGCTCTCTGAACTATCTCTGCAGCGATTCTTTGAAGTAAAAACTGCGGTAAAGTAAAAACCCATTAAAAAAAAAAAGGCTCAAATGCTGGGAGTACACCTTCAATCCCAGCACTTGGGAGGCAGAGGCAGGTGGATCTCTGAGTTCAGTGCCAGTCTGGTCTACACAGTGAACTCCAGGCCAGTCAAGGCTACAGATGAGACCCTGCCTAAAACAAAACAAAACAAAAATAGGAAAATATTCAGGAAAGTCATTAATAGGTTTTAACTCAATTACATAGATATCTCTTGATCCAGAAGCCCCTCCCCACTGGGGATGCTAAGATCTGAGGACATTTGAGTCCCTTATGGAAAGCAACACAGCCTCCAATTCACTGCAAGTCATCTCTAAATTATACATAATGCTTAATATGATACAAATGGTGTGCAAACAGCTGCTATGCTGTACTGCTCAGTTCTCTGTACACCTTCAGAGTAGATTCAAGTCTTTTTTCAAATATTTTTGACACACAATTGTTGGATCCATAGACAAAGAACCCAAAGATATGGAGAGCTGACTATACTAATTAGACACACACATATATTCATAATATAATTACCATTTATTGAACATACCCTCTATGACTTATGTAAATTTTTATTAACAATCCTGCCAATTAAGTTGTGCTATTCCCACTTTACCAGTGAGGTTTCTAAAAGTTTAGTAACCTGCCCAGGGTCACAGCTTCATCTCTACCAAACCCTGTCCCTGCTTGACTGTGGAAACCTGCATGGGACACGTGCTTCACTACATTATCTCAGCCAGGATCCATCCAGGAAATTAGAAACATGCTCAGCTCTTCATTCTGAGGATATTAAATGGCTCCAGGCATGAAAGTTCAGACTAGTCAAACTAAGAAGGGAAAGGCAGTCTTAAGAGAAGCAACAGGAGAGGCTGGAGATGCCTCAGTGGTTAAGAACACTGGCTGCTATCCTAAAGGACCGGGGTTCAATTCCCAGCACCCACATGGCACTTCACAGTTGTCTATAATTGCTGGGCATGGTGGTGCACACCTTTAATCCAAGCACTTGGGAAGCAGAGGCAGGTGGATCTCTGTGAGTTCAAGGCTAGCCTGATCTACAAAGTGAGTCTAGGAGAGCCAAGGATACAGAGAAACCCTGTGTCAGGAAAAAGGAAATGAAAAAAAGGAAAGAAAAGAAAAGATAAAAGCAACAGGAGAAAGCTGCTCCACCCCTGGGCTGGAGGCTTTTGCAGAGCCCAGGGAAGAGGGATCCATGAATCTCCCATGCTGGAGAAGCCAAGCTGCTGCTGAGACATTATGGAAAGACACAGAATGAAACAATGTAGGCTGTCCTCTTCTTCCTCCAGTTGCCCTGAGATCTATACAGCATTATCGCTCACTGAGGCAGACACCAGTTGAGGCTGAGCCTGGGACCAGCACCTCTAACCCAACCATGTCCCGGAGTAGACAGAGGAACCCTGGAACGGGGCTGGTGATGAGCCAGGCCCAGCACCAGAGCCACGAGCCCAAGGCCCACGCTGCTCTCACCTCCCACTTGGCACAAGCATCTCGACTCTGCTCTTTCAGGCTCAGCTTCATATCACCTGGGACATTACGCCTCAGTTCCTCAACAGCTTGGAGATACTTGGCCAGACTATTGGTATTAAAAATTTCCAATGCTTCCTGAAAAAAAAATCATCAAAATCTGATTATACTGCCAGATCCTTTGAGCTATAATCTGGTGTGCCTACAGCAGGGAGAAATCAGAAGGGAGTTGATGGTGAGGACCTGAATATTTACAGGGGGCATTTTGTGATGAGGTCAGGCTGATGACCTGTTTATTTCTGTATTGTGAGTTCTTTCAAAAAGACTACAAAATACGTTTTATTGAAAGGTCTTTACCTACACAATATTCAAAATGATGAAATTATAATACAATAAGGCAAAATTTTACTGCAGGACTTACATGGCAAATATTTAATACTGTGCGTGTTATGTATGTTATGTAGCCAGGAGGCACCACAGCCTCATCATCAACTCAAAGTCCTGCCCGAGGCCAGTCAGAGACAGTCCCATCCCAGGGAAAGAGCTGCAGTGAACAGCTGGGGACAGACTTGCTGGACCTGTGTCTGCTCTTCCCCTGGCATGCTCTGAGAGCAGGAACCTGGCTTAGGTAACCAGTGAATGACAGAACAAACAATAGGTTGGGAAGTTTTTGAGAAGGACTGAAAAATCCACAGAAGGACTCTGGAAAAAGCAATTAAACATTCATTCACACGATACACGTTTATTAAGCACCTATTGAAGACACAGCCCAGCGCAGAGCCCCAGGGCCCCTCTCCAGTGCTTCTTTAAAAGCATACTAATGCTGGCATGAGTGCCCACTGCCTTCACGTCAGTGGAGTACAAGGTGTCCAGATAGTGCCAGGCCATGGTCTTACTTATATGATGAAAATATGTCTTCACTAAATGCCCCAGTCCAAAACTGAGAATCCCCAGCCTCAAATTCCAAGATGAAGACTGCAAAGAGGAACCAATGGCAGGTCCTCTGCAAAAGCAAGTGGTCTGGACCATGGAGTCATCTCTCCAGTCAATTTCTTTTCCACTTTACAAATCCACATACAGACTCTTCCGAATCCCACCTCAGCAACCAACTAACCAGCTGAATTCCTGCTTTCCTGAAGTAGAATCTCATATAGCTAAGGCTGGTCTCCAACTACTATATAGCGAAAGATGACTATGAATTACTGGTTTTCCTTCGCCTCCTGAGTTCTGAGACTCCAAGAGTGTGCCACTGGCAAGGTGTCCAGGCTCCCACTGACACCCCCCCCACACAGACAGACACACACACACACACACGTGTCAAGGGGGGACTAGTTGATAAAAGGAAAGATCCATGAGAGTGAGAAGGGACTGAGAAAAATATTTGCATGTATGAAAATACTGTAATGAAATTTGCTATTATGCATAATATAGATATATACACATACAAACACACACACCCCTATTAACCAATTAGATAGATATAGATAGGTAGGTAGATAGATGGATGGATGGATGGATGGATGGATGGATAGATGGATGCATAGATAGATAGATAGATAGATAGATAGATAGATAGATAGATAGATAGATAGATAAAAACACACAACAACCAAAACTCTACAAAGTCTCTCTACACAAAACAACACTATTGGGTCTTTAAGTTTATAGGTAAGTATATGTCTAAGAAAAGCTTCTCAAAGGAATTTAATACGAGTATTCTTTTACATTCACGGATTTTAAACTAAAAATACCTCTATGTGCCTTTTTTTTTTTTTTCATTTAAACCCTCAGCAAATCTGGGACCTGGGCTGTACTGAATTAATAAGCTCATTTTATAAGTTAAAAAAGTCAGAGAAATGAAAATTTTTGCAATCTTGGAATCGGCTGTGCTGTTTGTACTTTTCTTCTCTTGAATATTTGTTTTTAATACTGTCAGGGGAACGATATCTAGTGCTGGGGAAACTCTGCAAGTTCCAGAAACCCTGTATGTAATTTAGGGAAGGCAACATCTGCATGTCAAGCACCGGGTAAGAGGAGAACTGCTCTCCACGTGAGGAAACTTCCCACCTTGTATTTTGAAATGAGTCCACCAGGGTGCTCTCTTTGCCCAAGTAACTGCTCAGCTCTCATGATGTAGGACTCAAGCTCCTTCTGGGCCTCTTCCACCTTTAGCCTCACATCTACTTCCGGTGATTCAACAGTTAGGTTCTTCAACACAGCAGACAATTCTACCAGTGTGATCTGTGAAGGAAAACACACCTCTCAAGTTAACAGCTGGGATGACTTCTGACTGATTTCTTAATTTCCAGGTTTTTTTTTTTTTCTAGTAGTTTATATTTTTCAATCAGGCATAGAAATATATAATTGAAAACATTTCTATGTTTCAATAGGCTCCAGATTATAAAGAAATAAAATGAAATGTAAATTAACATTTCACAAAATAGTTCCAAGACTCAAGTTTTTGGCCCACCCATCAACCACTTGGTTCCTAGCAATAAATTCATTAAATAAGAAACATTAGTTGGAGACCTGGACTCCCTCCTTAGCTTCTTGAATCTTTGCCTGAAGGCCAGCTCTGAGAACATTTTGGAAGGACTCCAGGTTCGAAGCACTTTGAACATCCATCTGTAAAGTATCTTCAGTTCTGGCCAGAAGTTCTTCATACATAGAGCCTTTAGCAATATGATGCTACAAAACAAACCGTAGATCACAGTAAATATTCAGATTCTAAGCCACACACTAACATTCATCAGGAAACATGCTGTTGACCATGGAGTCATCTCTCCAGCCAATTTCTTTTCTACTTTACAAACCGACATATAGATTAACAATGGTAATTGTTATTCCAGAATGAGGCAAACTTATATTCTTTTTTTTTCTTTTTGGTTTTTCGAGACAGGGTTTCTCTGTATAACAGCTCTGGTTGTCCTGGACTCACTTTGTAGACCAGGCTGGCCTCGAACTCACAGAGATCCGCCTGCCTCTGCCTCCCAAGTGCTGGGATTAAAGGTGTGAGCCACCACCACCCAGCCACAAACTTATATTCTAAAAAAAAAAAAAAAAAAAACTTTCTTGAAAAAACAGAAAAAGAAAAATAACTAAAAAATTTTAGCACACAGAGAACCCCTTTCTTGAAAAAACAGAAAAAGAAAAAAATAATAACATGCTTTTGGGCTAGGGATGTGGCTGAGTTGGGATAGCGCTTGCTTCCCACGCATGAAGCTGAGCTCCATCAAAAGCACCACATCACCACATAAAGGTAAAGTCAGGTGTGGTGGAGCACAGATCTAATTCCAGCACTAGGGAGATAAAGGTCATCCTTGGCTCACAGCAAGTGGGAGACCAACCTGGAATACAGGCGGCATTGCCTCAAAATACAAATAAAAAAGGGTTGGAGAAATGGCTCAGAGGTAAAGAGCATTTGCTGCTCTTGCAGAGGACCTGAGTTTGGTTCCCAGCACCCACATCAGATGGCTAATAACTGCCTGTAACTCCAGCATCAGAGGACGATACCCTCTTCTGTCATCATAGGCACGTGCTCAAACCACACAGAGACACACATACATAACACATGTATATACACATACACATACACTCCCCCCTAAAAAGAAAAGCTAAATTCCAAAAAGAACTCTGAAACAAAAGAAAATAAATATGCAGGATTACATGTCTAATAATCATATGAAATATAACTCAATCTTATATATAAATAATGACTTTCTAGCTTTCCTTTCAAGTTAGCATAAAAAGTTAATTGCCATACATTCCAGCATCAGTCTTCAGCCTTTTGGTCCTGTTTCTCTGACAGACATTTATTGTAGAGCAGGGATTGTGAAGGACTAACCTACCCTGTCTTGGCAGAGCTAGGCTGTCGACTTCCCTGCTACCAAGTTTTGTCCTTTTTGGACAGCAGTCTGTCTGCAGTTGAAGCAAGGAGTTTTTACATGTCAAGAGATAGGCTTGATACTAATTCAACCATCTCACAGAACTGTCCAGGTAGTCACTGGTTTGTCATTTCTTAGTATTGGAAGCTGCAGGCCCTGCACTTCCTATATAATCAGATATATTTATCCTTCTCAGCTCTCTGAGGTGGTTGAAGAATAGACAGCTTGAGTCTCATAGCTAAATTTTGAGTTGTTTAGGAATCAAGAGGGCGTTCTAGATCTAAGAAGATGGTTATAATAGTGATGCAAGTTAGTATGAAAACTAAGTCAGTTATAGAACTTTAAACTCATGGAGATGGTTAGAAGGTAGAAGGTTAAAGTCAGGGGCCAAATATGTATGAACTGGACATTGGGAAGGTACACTGGGCCATTTAACTCTCATAAATGTGGCATATTTAATTCTGCTGTTTTGTATAGAATTTACTGTTATAAGAGAAAGAACCATTTGTTGGAATGAAAAGAGAAGCTGTTGGGGGGGGGAAGAGGGTGGATGGGTGGGACAAGAAGGGGGAATAGGGAAGGTTTGCGACTGAGATGTAACTTGAAAAAAAAATAAAGTACTTATTAAAAAAAAAAAAGTTAATTGCACCTCACGAGCAGGATGGGTGTGATAAATCAGAAGTCAGTCTGGGGCACCAGCATTCACAGACCACCTTGACTGGCTTCCATGTAGCAGGACAGTGGGGATTTTATTTTTATGAAATTAGAATATTCACTTCTAATTTTGACTTTTTTCTTCTTTTAATTAATTATATAAAAGTAACAAATGAGCTCATAGATAGGTGTAGTGAGTGAAGAAAAAGTCCCTTTCTCCAGCCTGCCCAACTCAGCTGTCGTCTAATCACTCATTGAACATTGACTTTTAAAGTGTTTAAGTGTCTGGGCCAGAAACTGAGTACACTGCAGGGCCAAGACACACAAGTCAGTTATTTTTCTCTTCTCACAGGTATTTTTCTGTGGATATAAAAGTCTTAACTATGAGAGCACAACTCTATTTTTAAAACAGAAACATATCATACACGTTGTCTCCAGGTCTTCCTGCTCTTAACACACATCCTCTGGCCAGGCATGGTGGTATACACCTGTACTCCCTGCATCCAGGAGGTGCAATCAGGAGGGATCAGGAGCTCAAGCATTTGGAGCCAGCCTGACTACATGAGTTCTGTCTCATCCAACTCCCTCCCCCAAAAAATATATCAATAATAAATAAAATATATAGGATATGATTCTGATATAATAGAGATTACTTAACTCTCTAGTGACTGGGGTAATTCCAACATGATTATGTTCTTACTGTGTATAAGAAGGACCATTGCTATTGTGGTTTTTTTTTTAATAGGTATAAAATAATTTAAAATGGAAAAAAATCATACTATAGGGCCAGCAAGCTAAGTGGCTAAGGGCACTTCCCAGCATGCCTAATGATCTGAGTGTAACCCCTGGGACAACGTGGTTTAAGAAGAGAATCGATTCCTGTAGGTTGCCCTCTGATCTCCACATGTGTAATGTGGCATGGTTCCCCCAACATGAGGTAAATAAATTTATTTTTTAAAAATGTAAAACTATGCTTAAAAAAAATCTGTTTAAGCCAGGCATGGTGGCACACATCTTTAATCCCAGAGCTTGGAAGACAGAGCAGGCAGATCTCTCTGAGTTCAAGGCCAGCCTGGTCTACAAAGTGAGTTCCAGGATAGCCAGGGCTACACAGAGAAACCCTGTCTCAAAAAAACAAAAACGAAAACAAAACAACAGCAACAAAAACAAACAAACAAAAAAAAAACAAAATGGAGTTCAAACATGCCAGTGACCTCTCCATCCATGAGATGGGGACCTGGCTGGCTTGATGGGAGAACTTTCAAGGCACAGATTACATGATTCATATGTTCCCATTGTAGTGAACCACTAAAGGCTCAAATACACGCGTCTTCAAGCTCCTCATACAGAATATTCCAATCCCCATGTTATAGGCAGGAAAATGAGTTAAGAACTTACACTCATCAGGTATTCCAAGCACATTAACTGAAGAGGAATCAGAGATTGGAGTCCACGCCGTTTAAAAATTCCCCAATAAGGAAAACTAAATGCAGGCTCGTTACTATCTACTTTAGCATATTAATTTTTTTTGTTTATCTTAAAGCACAAGCCCACGTAAGTTTCCAATCATGAATGTACCCTCTTAAATATGTTCATGTTCATACCTGCAAGGTGTCTGCCGAGGAGCCACCCGCATCATCTTGATGTCGAAGGAGATCCAAGATGGATTTGGTTTCTGACTCCCAGATTTTCACCTGTTTGATGAGTCTTTCAACCTCTTCGTTTACTTTCAGTTTTCCAGATGATTCTTTATCTTCTTCTTCCTGCTTTTCCACGGCCTACAACATTCAAAGCTAGCACTAAGAAGATAGCATTGCAATATGCAAACGTTGTTTAAAATTAAATCACCATCCTAAAGAATATGACCTCAAAACCACGTTACTCAGTGCTTGATTAATGTCAAGGACAGAAAAACACATTAGGTATTCGTTCCTAATGAATTATAAATGTATTAGGTTTTCTGTCACTGTGTGAACATCACAAAGTATGATTGTTCCAACCTCCTTTGCATGCACATAGGAATGAGCTATGTCATTCCTATGTACGTGCAAAGCACGGGCCGTACCTTTATGTCTTCACCGTGTCTTTCACCAGGTTCTTCCGACAAAGCTGATTCCTTAGATAAAATCATCCCAGAACTGTCCCCAGGGGCCTGATCCTGAATTCTTGAAAGTGGCTGCTTCAGTTCCTATAAAAATTAATGTTGTATGTTTCATGCTCACGTTTCTATTTCTTTAATAATATATCTTAAAAATAGTAAGTGGATAATTAGTTATATATACATTTGGGGCATATCAGTCATCAGTAGTGTTGCAAAATTCGTATTTATGATGTGGTGGCACCCACCTGTGATCTCAGCACTTGGGAGGCGGAGGCAGGAGGAACAGGTTTCTGGAGTCACTCTCAGCTATGCAGAGAGTTCGTCACAAACACCCAAAAGATTGTCTACTAAAAAAAATCTAAGTAATTGTTATGAACAAGTAAAGGAATAATTATAAAATTTTTATTGTAATTCTGTTTTATGATAAATATTAATATAAAGATAAATAAGATCGTTTGTAGGCTCTTAAGGAGTTGGATAAGTAAAACAATGCTTATATTTTTGGTAAAGGAACTGACATACAGGCATATATTAGAAAAGGTTCGAACATTAAAAGTTCTCTTCAATATATATGTACTCAAAAAAAATTAAAATATACCTTTATGTATATGTTCATAACTACAGTGGCTATAACAGCCTACACAATGGAAAGATTCAAAATGTGTGTTGCGTGATGGACGACCAAATACAACGTGGTATATTAAACAGTAGACTTCTACCCTTCAGCAGAATGAATGAAGTGCAGGTATATAAGACACCTAGGTGAACCTTTAAAGCATTGTCCCAAGGGTGTCAATCCAGTCATGAGGCAACACACATAATTTTATCTATATGAAAAGTCCAGAACAGCAAATCTACAGACAAAGAAAGTGGTCTGGTGGTTATCTAGGGTTGGGAGATTGGAGAAGAAATATTGACAGGAACTTAGGTGCAGGTCATCCTCATGAAATGCTGACAGCGCTCAAAAACTGAAAGCCCAGCAAGCGTGGGGACCTGAGTTCAGATCCCCAGACCCCACATAAAACACAGTTATATTGGTGCGCCTTTGTAATGCCAGCGCTGAGAAGTCACAGATAGGATCACGGGGCTTGCTGGGAGCTAGTCTAGCGCAACTAGTGAGCTCCAGCTTCAGTGAGAGACCTTGTCTCAAAAATAGTGTGGGCATCAGATGAGAAAGACACACACGCATGTACATACACCCGCACGCATGCCTACATGCATAAAGAGGTAGGCACAGATACCACACAGTCCAGAAGAGCCTGACTGTTTTGACGGCTGCACAACTGTGACTCTGATAATGGCCTGTGAGCTTTGCATTTATAACTGAACTGTAAAGTACGTGGGATTATATCCCCAGAAAGTTTTTACCAGAAGCGAGAACTTACGAGTGGAGTTTTTGTGATGAACTTTCTCCATCTTTTACTCAGCCTTCTCAGTTCTTTAGAAATGGACGATCCAACTTCACCATTGCTGACTTCAATTAGGAAACTCCCCGCCTCGCTTAGAGAAGTGTATTTTGTATTCCACTGGGAGGGGGTCTCAAAGGGAACCTACATAATATATAAGCAACAGAAGCATTTAATGGTGTATTTGTACTTCTAATATCCATAATAAATCTCCACTAAGGCTGATTCTCAGCAAGACTGAGTGTGAAGGCCTTCGCAGAGACAGAGACTTCCCTCTTAGAGAACTTTCCAGATTGTTGTCTCAGATTGCTGCTTGGCAGGTGCCTGACACTGTCCTGATCCTGGCCCTGACCTCTTCACAAGTGCGGGGTCCATCTTTCTAAGTGACCAATGAACTAACATAGGTTCCCAGACTCATTTGATCACCTTGGTACTGGCTTCATTTAGTCTCAAGGCCAAGAATTATTTAGGTCATCTAGTCCAACAACTTGATAGTGTGGTTCAGTGTCTCAGTGACAGATGCTACCAAGTTTCCTTCAAAATTAAAAGTCTCTTGCAAGGTCTCTGGCAGCCCAGGGGATCTCAGCAGAGGTTTGGAATAACACTCCATATGGTAACATACCCCAGGTTGTGTGTATTTTAGTATCAGACCCTGAAATACAGAAAAGCTGGTGGAAACCAACTATATGAACAAGTGATAAGGAGACTCGAGGACTTTGTAAGTTTAAGACACTTTCTGTGCACTCTCACGCTCATCACGTTTCTTTCCTACCAAGAACCTGCTGTCCATGAAGTAATTCCACTCCACTTGGAGAATGTTTGGTGTGAAAGGCTATTTTGATCCACTTTCAGCAAAGAAAGCAAATGACAGAGACAAATACTATTTCCTAGCTAGCATATGAAAATAACGAATTGCCCTGACATTCCTTCCACACATCTGATATTAAAATATACATAACCCAGAAAAGTTGCCATCTTGAATATACAATCTCGAACTTCTGCCACGATGCCTTAGGCTGCCAGAGGTCTTGTCAGAGCCTTTTAACTTTGGAGTAGACTTGGCAGTATCAATCTCCTAGAGCTCATGCTGCTATTAAGTTACTGAACTAGGTGACTTAAACTGGGAAGTGTTAAACAATTCTTGGCCTAGAAACTAAGTTAAAACCATTACCAAGGTAGGATTGGCCTCTATTGATTGAACAAATCTGGGATCCTCTGTGGGGAGAAATTCAGGAAGGATTTAGGGGTAAAAGGTTTTAACTACATGGAAAATGATAATTCTTTAAAAACAGTGATTTAGGTAGGCATGGCAGTAGTACATGCCTGTAATCCTATCAGTAAGGAAGTTCCATGAAAACAGGAGAATCTTGGGTCTAAAGCCACTCTAGACCATATAGCCAAGAACCTGTCTCAAGGAGGGCAGGGGCCGATCCCAGGGCCTTGGACATGTCAGCAATGGTGATGCGACTGACCTACTCTAACAACCCTTCCTTGTTCACATCAGTGTCTTTTCTGTGCTGTCTAAAGAGGACAGCAATAGGGGCTGGGGATGGAGCTCGGTGGGTAGAGTGCTTGCCTAGCATGCAGGAAGCCCAGGTTCCATCCAAGCACCGCACAAACTGGGTGTGTACTGTGTACCCTATAATCCTTGAACTCAGGAGGTAGAGGCATGAGATTCGAAGTTCAAAGTCATCCACCACTACAGTGGGAACTCAAGGCCAGCCCCGGGGTAAATGAGACCTTGTCCCAAATAAATAAATAGATCAATAAGTAAACAACAGACAGACAGACAGACAGACAGACAGATAGAAGATGATGGATGGATAAATGGATAGAGAGATAGATTGATAGAAAGATGATGGATGGATAGATAGATAGATAGATAGATGGATGAGAGGGCCATCTATCTATAAATGAGGAGATATGTTTTATAAAAGCCACATTATTTATGTAAATGTGTGTGTGTCTATAAACATAAAATGTGAAGAAAACTCTCTGATAATGACATTAGGAAAAAAACTAAGTTTTTCCCAAGATCATGAAGAATTTTCTAGAAGACATGTTTATTCCTTTGTAGACTCTCACCTTAGGAGTGACAATGGGCCTCCAACAAAAAGAAGTAAAAAGTCAATCTAGCTGGGCATGGGAGTGCAGGACTTTAATCCCAGAACTCAAGAGGCAGAGGCAGGTGGATCCCTAAGTTTGAAGTCAGCCTGGTCTCTGCAGCCAGTCTCCAAAAATAAAACAAAAAACCGGGTCAGTGCCATTGATTTCAAATACCTCTTTAATTTGTTCCTTCTTTGTCACCTCAAAAGAAGCCTTTAGTAGAGGGAGGTTTTCCTCATAAGTTGCCCAACACTCCAGTACTCTTTGCAGTGTGGCCTTCGTGTCATGGATGCGTTGTCTGCACATATGAACATCCTTTTCCAGTGCTACATACTCCTCTTTAATACTCTCACAGTCTCTGGCTACATCAGCAAAACAAAAAACCAGTCTTAGAAAAAAGTTTTTGCTTGTAAATAATATTAAGAAAACTATTTGCACTAACCAACAAATGAGCATGTTCCCAAACGATATTAAAAGCAGAAGAAAGAATTTTCCAAGGAAAACATTCTTTTTTTTTTTTTTTAAGTTAATTTCGGGGCTGGAGCAATGGCTCAGTTATCAAGAGCACTGGCTGCTCTTCCAGAGGACTGGGGTTCAATTAACAGCACCCACATGGCAGCTCACAATTGTCTGTAACTCCAGTTCCAGGGGATCTGACAACCTCACACACACAGACAGACATGAAGGCAAAACGTCAATGCACATAAAAATTAATAAATAACATTTAAAAAATATATTTAAAAAAAGAAAAACTTAATTGTCTTTTTAAGTTAATTTCCAATTAAAGTAAAACAAATGCGTCTTGAAATGATGGCCATCCCATTAAAAAGCGACGAGGATACTTTACCCAAGTTCTTATAGATTTCTTCACATTTTTGAAAAGAAGTATCAAGTTGAGCTAGAAACTTTTCCCCTTCAATAAATTTCTGTGAAGGAGAGGAAAAAATATTGAGATATTTTACTTTTGAAAATGTGCCAAGAAATCCAGATGCTGGTACATGATGTTGGTAAAGGGCAGAATTGACAAGAAATTTTTCGAGTACGTTATTACCGACACACTGCAGTAGCAGCAATGAAAGGAACAGTTTGTGAAGGGTGGCTGGGACTTAGGAGGTGTGAGAGAACAATGACATAGGGTCATCACTGCAGATTTAGCTTGGCATGGTCGTGTGACTTGACACTGCTCTCTCCTGCTGGGAAAAGTTGACTTCATCACTCATGGCAAATCCAAACTCTATTTCACCTGTTTCAGTAACATTGTATAACTGTATCAATTGCTTTTCACAGGTTTTAGTCACATTAATAAATTTTCATTAGGTACATTAGGTGACTTTTTCAGGAGCTATTCCCACCTGCATGAAAACTTCTGTGAAACTACCATTACCTAATTCAGCCACGGAAAAACACAGAGCTAGGACAGAGTTGACTCTAACCTTGCTATTTATTATACTTGTATTTTGTACCAGAGAACTATTATGATTACTGAAACAGAAAAATGCAAATCCAATGCTGGGCATGGTGGCACACTCCTGTAATCAGTTCGAGTCCAACCTCGATAAATACAAATGAACAAACAAAAAGCCCAGAAGAAAACTAAAACTTCAGAGAAGGCAAAAAGTTAAATACAGTATTATTCTAAATATTTTATAAATAAATAAAACCTAGCCCAGTTTAGAATGATGCCTCCAATTTGGGAGCACACAGTATTTAAAGTAGTAAACTATAAACAAGTATGTCTTCACCATCCTTTTCCACTTTCTTCTGAAACTTATAATTTTGGATTTTTCAAGTCTCCTCACACTTCATTCCCAAAATCAAAGCAAAAAAAAGGAAGGCAAAAAGCTGAGGTCCTCTTGTGGTGCTTCTGTTTGAATTTCTACATAGGCATACCTACACTTGAAACATGTTTTCCTTGGATGCATTTAGATCATTTCCTATTCAAACTTGGGGGAAGGGCAGCAAGATGACTCCACACTGCAAAGAGGCACCTGCAGCCAAGCCTGAAGGACTGAGTTCGATCCCTGGCACCCACATGACCGATGAAGAGAATCGACTCCCACAGGCTGTCATCGGACCTCCACATGTGCCTGTGGCATGTACCCTCTGTCACCAACCGATCAAAGTAATTTAAAATATATTTTTTAAAATGAAAAATTTGAGGGACTAAGACCAAGGTTTTGAAGAAAAGTTAACTGTTAAATGAAAGCATAAACTGAAAAAAAATTATGAAGAAAAATGAAAGTGAAAAAAGAAATGGGTAATGGGGAAAAACACGAGACCACAGTGAAGAAGTCTTCTCTCCCCTAACTCCATATTGAACACAGCACCCTCGGCTTCTTACTCTTTCTTCTACCTGCTTTTTGGCCACCACTGATGTTTTTCTCTAGGAAAACTGAACCTAATGAGCCCTAGCAACAACAAGGGAAGCCGAAGCCCAGGCCCACACTACAGCAGCTTACACAACAGTCTTCCAGCAGGACTTCCACAGATTCCTTGTTCCCATAGGAGACATTCCAAATGTTCAACTTTGCCTTCACTTCATCTAGCAAAGCAAGAGCTGAGCACTTAGAGTCATGAAACTCCAGAAGTGGGAGGAATTTTCTACCCCAAATGTTGTTGATTCTGGAAAACAAGTAGGTTTTAGAACTTACCAAGTGTCAGAAATCTGCTTGGCATTTTAAAAAATACTTTGATTTAATTTTTCTATTCAAACAGAACTCAAATGTATCCTCAAGAGTGCATCTCTCCCCACCCCCGCCCATCCAGTTGTGTGTGTGTCCTTCTGTCCCTCACTTCTCCCTTTAAAATAATGTTAAAAAAAAACACTGTTGCAAGACACAAAGCAATCATTTTTAAAGTAAAAATGTAGCAGAACATTTTTCTGAAGAAACTATTCCCTTATTAAGAAATTCTGTAAGAATACCCTAAGGAACAAAATATCTTAGAGTTTAAAAACTTCTGTATAATTTGATGCAGCTACAGTTTTTGAAAGCTTATATATGAAGAAAGTTCATTAAGGCTAGCATTCTCTTGTTACTGCAGTAAGCTACTTCAGAGTAAAGAGAAACAGAAGATGGTGTGAACAACCTTCAGTTAAATGACGTCTATACTAACAATGTATTTTTTAAAGATTTTATGCTATTATTTATTGATATGTATGTGGGGGAGGGTGTCTGTCTGTCTATGGGTGTGCAAGTATCTAAAGAGGCCAGAGAAGGTGTTGGATCCCCTGGATGGAGCTGGAATTATAGATGGTTGTGAGTCACCTAACCTAGGTACTAGGAACCAAACTGTTTCTCTTACTCACTGAGCCATCTCTCCAGCCCTTACATTGATAATATTTTACTAGGTTTTTTTTAAAGATTTCTTTATTCATTTATGTCTGCCTGTGTCTTCATGAATGTGTGTGAACATGTATGTGTATGTGTGAGTATAGATGCCTATGTACATAGAGGCCAGAAAAAGTCTTTGATTCCCTCAGTGCTGTTATAGGAATCTATGCGACCCCAGGGCTGTTACTTGGGTGCTGGAACTGCTTAGCCAGGGTTCATGACTGATGACTCATCTCTGCAGCCCGTTTTTACTCTACAAAATGAACCTATATACCCCCTGCTTTGATCTAGTGCCCATATGAGACATGGACAGGGTGAGTGTCATGAGCCTATGTTTACAAATGTGAAAAACGAGCAAGCTCAGAAAGACAAAGCCCCCATTGTAGGAGTCTATTGTTCAATGACACAGGATGTGAGCATTTGTGTTGCTGTTATAAAACCATGAAGGTGTGGTTGTCCAGATGTAGAAACAAATACGTCAGACAGTATCTCAAAGTCTCTATCTTTGTGGTAATGCTAGCAACACTATTGCTAAACACGAGCAGGATGGCTGTGAATTCGCACTGTTACGAACCGTCTTTTCATTTCCTCCAGTTGTTCAGGTGGCACAACTGGCAGGCTGTTCTCATCTCTGTTTTCAAAGGCCAAAAGAATATTCGAATGATAGTCAAAGCTGCCCATCAGACTCTGAAAGAAATTTTGCAACATGAAAATCAGATGTATCTTTAAATACTACAATGGAAGGAATGTCCATTATACCTATGTTATATCTGTTTTTAAAAAAAAAAGTCAAAAAGCACAATGGATGGATGGGTGGATGGATGATTGATAGATTGATGGATTTATTGATTGATTGACTGACTAAGCTAGGGTCATATATTGGGAACTCACTATGTACTTTGGACTGGCTTCAAATTTATGGTAATGCTCCTGCCTCAGGCTCCAGATGCTATGAGCATAGGCATGAGCCACCATTACTGGTTCTCATCTTTTCCTTTTTAACCTAAGATTTTCATGAACAATTATTTCAGCATAAAAGTTTGAAGTGGGACATTTTCTCAAGGAGCAGCATGCAGTGTCTTTGGCAAAGTCATTAGCAAAATCTTTTGGTCTCCCAAGTCTATTTGTTCCTCTAGAGACATAACTGACCTTTCACAAACCAAAAAAAATATTTTTTTCTAGACAAGGTTTCTCTGCATAACAGAGTCCTGGCTGTCCTGGACTCCCTTTGTAGACCAGGCTGGCCTCAAACTCACTGGGATCTGCCTCCTCTGCGTCCTGAGGGCTGGGCTTAAAGGCGTGTGCCACCACGCCTGGCTTCACAAACCAAATTTGCCCACACATTTGCAGTGAGAACCCAATCCCTCTCAGTTTCTTCCACTTGGCATCTTTTTGTTTGTTTTGGTCAGATGTCACAGCTGCTTTAGAACTGACTGGTCAATACCTTTCCTGATGTCTGTCTTGAACAGCACAACAGTCATGAATATGAAAGCACCTCCATTTTGTTGGAGGTTGTTTTTATTACAGCACCTCATGTTGCCCAGCTGACCTCAGATTTACTAGATAGCCAAACATGACCCTGAACTCCAGATCTCCAGCCTCTACCTCCCAAGTGCTGGGATTATATCTGGCGCCAAAAAGAGCAGTCCTGAAAGTCTCTCTGGATCCCAGGGGACAAAGGCTCTATCACCCTCAGCCACCACTGTATTCGCCTCTCTTCTCTCTAGAATATAATCTTCCTCAAGGACAGATCTCAACAAAGGGTCAATTTTTCTATGAGTCTCTTTTCCCACCTTAAATAAAGACATTTTCCTTTGGATCACAGTCATGGCTTCAGAGTAATTCTGGGAGGTCGGCAGTCCTTCCTCCACAAGCCCCTCTACATCCTTGAGCCACACTTCAGTCTCTTTAAGTGGTGAAGGCAAGGCGTCATCCAGCTGGGCTTTCCACGCAGCAACCTGAAATAAGGCAGAATTGAGTACTGAGTAATGAGTACTTCTACTACTTATAAATAGTGAGATTTTTCATACAGTCTCAGTTCGTCAGAAAGACATAACTATCATATATCTGCATATAGCTAATAAAGTTTTAAAATGTATAAAACAGAACTTGACAAAATTAAGGAGGGGTTTACATGGATTTTTAAACTTTGAGCAGTTAGAGAACTAGCCAAAAGCCAGTCAAGACAAAGACAGGATGGACAGAGTACTAGCCACCTTGTTTTAACTGATGTTAATATTACAACAAATTGCTGAAGAATACAAGCTTTTCCAAAAAGCGTGTGGTTTATACTGCTACAGCATATGCTGGACTGTAAACCAGATCGTAACAATCTTAAAAAGATGAAAACGATACGTGTGTATGACACTTGCAAACACAATCATCCTATGTGTGTTTCCATGTTGTCCATGTAACTTTTCAAGCATCTACTGATATTGACAAATGACAGGAGGGAAAGGCCACAGTTCATCCAAAACATGAATATCTACAATAGCAAACGCTACGCTATCCACCATGGTAAACCAAGAAATGATGGCCAGTGTAGCTTTGGATAATCTTGTATTTAAGCAGAATGCTATAAACTTCTTTTAAAATTCAACTCCTATCTAAATAATGTTATAGGAGGAAAAAAACCAAAAAACAAAGCATGGTCCTATTTTCTGATGAAGCATCTATCCTGCCTTCTAGAGAATTCCTGCTGAAATTCTAGAGTCAGGTCTTCACGCAGTGAAACAGAGCTGCCCTCAGAAGAGTTCTACTAAGCTATATATTCTATATATTTACAAATCACAGTCACCTGGTGCATGAGGCCGGTCCAGCCTTGTCTCAACCGTAACTCATCTTCATTCAGCTCATTCATGTTCTCCTTCGGTGACAGGACATCCACAAAGGATTTCTTTTCTTTGTTCAATGACTCCATAAAGGATAGCAGACTCTGTAATTAAAAGAACATTTTATAGTAACCTTAAAACAATTCCATTTATGAAATGTAATCTGCCAATTCAAGACCTATAGCTAAAGGCTATGTTTAAGTCTGGTTTAGGCAAAGGTAAAAAAAAAATCTCTGAAACCAGTATCTTCTCTCTGACCTGGTTTCCTCTCTCTGATAGTCTGAGTATTAACAAAACGGCAGAGGGGTGTCAGCTGTGGGACTTCTACTGCAAGGGAGTGGCAAAGCTATGTGTCTCTAGAGGACAGATCATGATGCCACATGTGAAATCTGTCCAACTCAGAGCAGAGAAGAGAACGGCTGCCCTACCATTGTCATGTATAATGTTGTCATGTATGATGTTGTCATGTATGATGTCATGTATGGTGGCAGTTGTTTTTGCTTTTTGGAATGGGTCTCACTCTATCTCAGATGGGTTTTGAACTCACTATGTACCTTAGGCT
>CAJQZJ010032322.1:10268598-10325671 GCA_907164525.1 Lophiomys imhausi
ACAAGAACTGGTGGGAAGCACAAAATTGCATGGACAATGGGTTCTAAGAAACCTTCACTGGCTCTCTCAAGTTTGTTCAGTTAATAATTAACATGTCCTGGAAAACCAACAGAATGTGAAAAGAGCTGGAACCTCAAAACCACACTCCACTCTTGAGATGCTGCATAAATTCAGGGAAGTCATTTAGTTCCTCTAAACCTTAATGGCTTCAGACATGAAACTGAATTAACACCACCAAGTTCAATGAGATGTGTTAGCCTGTAAAAGACTTATCAACAAGGGGTTTGCTCCATAACAAATGGTCAGTGTTCAATGAAAACCTGTTTTTTCTCCTTTCATTCAATATTCATGATGAAGAAATGGTCTCCTCAAAATCGAGTATCGAAGGACTCTCATTACAGGGAGCAGGGTGATAATGCTCTTAGCCCTCATGGATCATTTGTCTCTTCCCAACAGCTCAGGACCAGGTAGAGCACAGAAATAACTACAAAGAATACTTAAATTGACATAGCTCTATTCTGATATAATTTCTTCATTTTCTTTGCAAAATGAGGAGGCCAGGGACAGGGGCTATAGTTTCTCTTCCCTTGCTGTAGAGTCCAGACTACTCTGTGAACCAGCAATATTGACAACCATGTTAGCAACATGGGATCTCAGGCCCTGGCCAGAGCTCCTGACTCTGAGCATCCATGAAGGCTTCGAAGGCACTGTCCAGAAATTCAGAACCAAGTCCTGGGGTTGTTTATTACTAAATACTACTCTCTTAGATTTTTCTAAAGTATACTCGTAATAGTGTGAATAAAAATGGGCTCCATAGGTCAATAGGAAGTGGTGCTTTTAGGAGATGTGGCCTTGTTGGAGTAGGTATGGCCATGACAGAGAAAGTATGTCTGAGTCTTCCTGCTGCTTGCTGATCCATATGTAGAACTCTCAGCTACCATTTCCAGCACAATGTCTGCCTGCAAATCGCCATACATCCCACCATGATGATAACGGACTAAACCTCTCATCTGTAAGCCACACCCAGATAAATGTTTTCCTTTATAGGAGTTCCTGTGGTCACGGTATCTCTTCACAATAACAGAAACCCTAAGACAATACTTTCCTAAATGTATACTTACCACCACTCTTCCCCAAGGCAGTACAAGCGGGTGTTTAAAGCCTTACTCACATGATACTTGTTACAATAGGTCTCAGCTGCTGAATCCTTCAGCACTGTCTGTAGTCTCTCCTCTTGCAGACTTAGCCAGACTACAGCATCCTTCACCTTCGCCTGCAATTCACACACATAAACATGCATGCATGTACATACATATTTAAACTATATCCTACATTGCTTTAGTGATTTCTATGAGCAACAAAATTGACAACTTGAAAGTGCAATGGATTGATATTTTACACCAATGACTCACTATGCCCTGGAGTATTTCTGCTGCTTCCTATATCACTTTACGTTTAAAATGGACTGAAGCTAACATCTTAACAATTCATACTGTAAAAAGGATTTCTTGCCAGTTGTGATGGTGCACACTTTTAATCCCAGCACTCGGGAGGCAGAGGGAAGCAGATCTCTGTGAGTTCAAGGCCAGCCTGATCTACAAAGTGAGTCCAGGACAGCCAGGGATACACAGAGAAACCGTGTCTCAAAAAAAACAATTTTTTTCTTTCAAAAGAATATATATTTTTAAAATGGTGGTCTGGAGAAATAGCTCATAGGCTATTGCTGCTCTTCCAGAGGACCTGGGTTCAACTTCCAGCATCCATATGGCAATTCACAATTATCTATAATGCCAGTTCCAAGGGATCCGATGCCCTCCTCTGGCTCCACAGGCACCAGACACACCTGTGTCATACATACATATATGCAGGCAAACATGCAGAGACATAAAAGTGAGTAAATTGGCCAGCTCACATCTTTAAACCCAGCACTCAAAAGATAGAACCACATGGATTTCTGGGAGTCCAAGGCCAGCCTGGTCTACTTAGCAAGTTCTAGGACACCCAGGGCTACATTGAGAAATTCTACCTCCAATAAATAAAGTAAGTAAATAAGCAAATTTCTGATATATATTAATGGATACATTAATTAATTGATATATATATTAAATAATCAACATTGATATATTAATATATAAAGCATATCCATTTCCATTATTCTTCTTTTTTAGGAAACATCATCAATCTTTTTGGGGTTTTGGTTTTTTGGTTTTTTTTTTTGTTTTTTGCTTTTTGGTTTGGTTTGGTTTTTTGAGACAGGATCTCTTTATGTAGCCCTGGCTGTCCTGGACTCACCTTTTTGTAGACCAGGCCGGCCTTGTCTACAGCCAGTACTCAGTAACCACTGAGCCATCTCTCCAGTCCCCATACATCATTTTTAAATTTTTGTTTGTTTGTCTGTTTGAGACAGGGTTTCTCTGTGTAGTGTTGGCTATCCTGGACTTGCTTTGTAGAACAGGCAGGACTTGAACTCACAGAGATCCACCTGCCTCTGCCTCCTGAGTGCTGGCACTAAAGGGGTGCACCACTAGGCCCAGCCATTTTTTAATTTTTAATGTTACTTATTATTATGTATGATCAGAGGGACACACACATGCCAAGCCAAGACTATGGAGGTCAGGGTCGGGCGTGGTGGCACACACCTTTAATTCCAGCTTTAGGCTTGTTACACAGAGAAACTGTATCTCAAAATAATAATAATAATAAAAGAATATGGAGGTCAGAAGACAGCTCTATGGAGTCAGTTCTCTCCTTCCACCTAGTTTACATGGGTTGGAGAGGTTGAGTTCAGTTTATCAGGCTTGTTCAGACAATGTCAAGCATTTTTACCCATTCAGCCATCTTGACAACTTCCTGAATCACTTCATACCAGGTTCACTGCCAAAAACATTCACACCAAAAAAAATCATGAATTCCTTAAAGAGCCACGCCCCCCCCCCCAAAAAAAAGCAAAAAACACTAGCAAAGTTTCAGAATGCACCATCCTATAGAAGTGAGGGTGCCATTTCCCCAGATAGCCTCAGTGGGCTTACAGATATTTGTACTGGAGGGTAAATCCAGAGGTTACAGTTTCCTGTCACTTGCTTTCTTATTCTTGTAAATAAGAGAGCTGCTTAATATGTTTGTACCCAATTTCATAGACTTTTTGTACTCAATTTCATAGACAGTTGAATTTGTGATTTTATATAAATATTAATTAGGAAGGAGAGGCCTCTCAGCAGGTCAGAAATGACCGGTACATTTCTAAGCCTGGTCTTCCCCAGAGCGTCACTTCCGGAATCATCAACAATGTGGCTGACAGCCTCGGCCATAACAGCCGGAAAGGCAGCCCTGTTCATCAGACAAAAGGCACTTAAACATGCCTGAGAAAGCCATTCAAAAGAACTTTTAAAATAATAGAAGTTACTCAATATTTCGCTACATTCATTGCACTCATTTATCCTTGTGGACACAAGTAAGTTTCTTTTGAGCTCAGTGATTGGAAACTGAGTAATCTAAAGCCACTTCGCAGTAATTCTGGGAAATCTCCCAAAGCAAAGGCCAAGGGCCATTGCCTTACTGTATGTGAATCACACAATTCCATTCAGACAATTCCATACTGACAAAGCCACAAGCAAAAGGGGACAAAAATCTACCAGTTAGACACATGGCAAAGTGTGCTGAACTGGAAGGCAATGGCCACATGATCGTGTAAATGCCTAAAAATTACTGAACACTTCAAATTGCTTAATTTTATAGTATAGGAATATTTTAGTAAAACAAATACAAGTTATAATGGATCAAAGTTTTACTGTCTCTAACTGGAGAGATGGCTTGTGGTCAAAGAGTACTGGAGGCTCTTCCAGAAGACCCAGGTTTGGTTCCCACCACCCATATACATGGCTGTTAACAGTGGTCTGTTACCTCCAGTTATAGGAGATCCAACGCCCACTTCTGGCCATCATGGGCTCTGCATGAATGCAGTGCACAGACACATATGAAGGCAAAGTAACCAAATAAATAAATAAACAAACAGCCAGATGTGGTGGCACAAACCTTTAATTTTAGCACTCAAGAGACAGTCTGGTCTATAAAGTGAGATACAGGGGATCCAGAGCTACATAGGGAGATCCTGTCCCCCCTGCCCCCCCAAAGCAAAAATAAATAAATCTCAAAATCGTTCAAAAGGTAGCTTAATTTAGAACTCATCTTGTGCCATGCCTGCTATAGGTTGGCTCTTGAACGATAATGTCATAGGCTTAGATGCTAGGGAGGGCACCAGCGGCACACAGCAGAAACAAAGGGGTTGGGCCTAGTGGGAAGCTTTAACTCTAGTCTCCTTCTCATCTGTATTTCCTTGTTTCTGTCACACGCTGCCCACTATGATGCACCACTTGACCAATGATGGGTGGCCATGCCCCAAACCTCTCACACTGTGAGCTAAAATAAACCTTTCTCTTTTAAAGTGCTTGCCCATGTTATTTGTCACACTAACATAGAACCATCGCAACACCTATCTAGAAGTGATTTACATAATTCAGAAAAGCTTGAGAAACCATCACCTGAACTTAAAAAAAAAAAAATCACACAAAACAAATTACAGTGGAAGAAATTCAACTATTACTTTCCTGGGGTGAAGCATAGAGCCTAGAAAAGAGCCATAATGGGACGTTATGGATACTGAAACTATTTTATATCATAATTTCTACATGGTTTACATAACTGAATGAATTGCACTTTTTTTTTTTTCTGTGCAGCCCTGACTGTCCTGGAACTCACTCTGTAGCCCATGCTGGCCTTGAACTCAGAGATCCACCTGCCTCTGCCTCCTGAGTGCTGGGATTAATGGTGTGTGCCACCACTGTCCAGCATGAATTGCACATTTAAGTTGTGTGTGCAACTTACATTTTGGTTTTGCTTTGTTTTTGTTTTAAAAATAAACCATTAGTGTACAACCAACAGAAACTGAGTAGACTGCTAGAAAGATATACCTGAGCTGACCCTTCAGGGCCAGGCGCATCCTTCGAATACTTCAGGAACTGTGCCACATAGGTCATGATGGACTTTTCATCGGGATTCACGACATCTACGTCTACAAGACACACCACACCATCCATCAGCTGTAGGACAGGCTTCCCATAATTAGTTCTCAAGGAGACTATGGCCTAAGCCACTGGGTTCAGAGGCCCCTTGAACTAACCAAAGAAATGGGCCAGCCCTGCACTCTACTCATTCTCCTGGCTCCAACAGCACAGCAAAGTTCAGAACTTCGATCTATAGTGAGATAGAAGTGTAGGAGAAGCATTGCATGATTAGCATCAGAGAAAGAAGGAAAGTGCTGTTCTGGGTGCTGCTGTCTACAAGATGACACAGCAATCTCAGATGTACAGAAGAAAATGAAAGCATGTCTCTTTCTGGAGACATGGTACCCCAGGGTCCTTCAGGAAACAGGAACACACGGCAAATAAAACTGATTCCCGGCACACTAGTCCAGGCATCTGTACAGTAAACACTTCCAAAAGTATACAGTATACTAGAAGACTTGTTCAGCCCATTCAGAGTTCACTTACTCGTTCTCGGAGTGAATAAACTTGGCTTCTATGAGCCAGCATTGGTGTCACATGTCAGAAAAATAATTACATTAAAAGCAAGGTAATAAATACTAAAACAACATTTCCCAATGAAAAGACTTCATTTTTTGCTATTATTTGTGATTTAGAGAATTACTCATGTCTAGTAAATGGTTACTTGTATTTACTTATGTATTTTTTAACAGGGCCTCATTAGGTGGCCCAGTCTCGCCTCAGCTGAGCATACTGGGATTACAGGCGAGCACCAACATTAATCCGCATCTGAATGAGGAAAGAGCACCGTCATACCCATATCTTCCAAGTATGTTCCATGATTTGGTGTTAGTAACTGAACCACCATACTGGGTGTATTTATACCACAAAAGTACAAATATGAGGACTTGATTTGTCCTTTTACTGACTTCTACAAAAGTCCAGTGGGGCAACTGTTAATAGCACAGATACTAAAATATATCCTGTCTAGAGGTGTCATGTTGCAATTAACATAAAAAACTAGCATTTCATTCAGCAAAGAAATCATTCACGCTACAGAGGAACAAGTGGGATTCTGACATACCTGCCACTTCTCCTACATGTTAACATAAAGAAAGTTACCAGCTGCGACTCAGGCCGTTACCCTCATAATTCTTCAACCTGAAGTCTATAGATTGGTATAAGAGTGTGGTAAAATTCAACAAAAGCACTGTTGGTCTATTTGGACTTCATAGTAAAGCACAGCAGACTCTTTGTTATTTATCAATTACAGGCCATACGAGCTTTATGGGAGTCAAATTTATAATAAACAAGTCTAGGTGTGTGTGTGTTTCATGAACTTGGAGAAGTGTGCACTGATCACATCTAATCTATGCTCCTGCAGAGACATCTGTAGTTGCAAGTTCCATCTGCTGGCTCACTGAAATTTTCACTAAACCTACACACCCAGTTTTATAACTTCGCTTTTTGGCACTTATTTATTTGGCTGAGGAGAGGCACATGTCAGCACACATGTGGAGGTCAAAGGACAACGTGGAGGGTTGGTTCTCTCCTTCTACCATGTGAGTTCCAAGAATTGACTTGGGTCGTCAAGCTTGGCAGCAGGTACCTTTACCCACTGAGCGATCTTGCTGACCCTGATTACGTACCTTCCTTCCTTCTTTTGTTCCTTCCTTTCTTCCTTTTTTTTTTTTTTAAAGACAGACCTTCATTATGAAGACTGACCCAGAATTTTCTATGCATATCAGGCTAGCCTCAAACTCAGAGATTCTTCTATATTTATCTCCCAAGCCAACATTAAATGTTTTTATAAATATATATGGTAGACTTGAGAAATAATACAACCCACAGGAAAGTGTTCTTTAGAAAGAAATTATTTTAATAATAATCCTTTACTGGAGATATGGCTCAGCAGTTAAGAGCACTGATGTTCTTCCAAAAGATCCAGGTTCAAATCCCAGCACGCACACGGCAGTTCACAGCTGTCTGCAATTGCTGGGCATGGTGGTGCATGCCTTTAACCACCAGGAGACAGAGGCAGGCAGATCTCTGTGAGTTCAAGGTTAGTCCTTCTACAAAGTGTGTCCAGGACAGTCAAGGATACACAGAGAAACCCTGTCTCAAAAAACCAATAATAATAATAATCCTATACAGTTTAAATAGGCATTTTAGCATTTTCTTGTTAATATTCAAAGACAAGAATTGAGGAGAATGAATGCCGAAGTATTGACAACCCCATAAGGAGAACAGGGAAGCAACATCACTGCTCTCCCTTGAGCACAGGAGGAGGAAGTGTAATTCAACACTAAATAGTCTGCAGGACAACTGTAGCTCAGGGAAAACAGAACCAAGGACAAAATACAGAACGCACTAGAAGGAAATTAAAACAAAGGCTCAAATCACTCCCAATAAAGGTATTGCTTACATTCAGCTGTGACTTCACCCTCTCAATGACAAAAGTTAGGTAGCTGGTGTGAAGTCCTAATTCCATGAAATTCAATTAAGAGTTAAACCTTCCGGCAGGAAAATACACCACTGTGATGGCTAACATGGGTGCTGCTTCAAATCGTGTTAGACCTTAAAACAAGGAGGTTTCAAAAGAAAGAAGACTCTACCTTCTGGTTCCAGCAATCTGGGAATCTTCAGTTCGTGCTCTGCAATCCTGAAGGCCTCTTTCAGGTTGTCCTTGTTGGATCTGTCCCTCATGATATCCATGTCAATCAGGTCTGGTCGCAAGGCATGAATGATGGCCAAAAAAGCCATCCCATTTCTCCAGCTTGATTTAAAATCCGTCACACTGACAGACTGAGACCTGTGTAAAAGATGTTATTAAAAAAAAAAATCGCCGGGCGGTGGTGGCGCACGCCTTTAATCCCAGCACTTGGGAGGCAGAGGCAGGCGGATCTTTGTGAGTTCGAGGCCAGCCTGGTCTACAAAGTGAGTCCAGGACAGCCAAGGATACACAGAGAAACCCTGTCTCGAAAAACCAAAAAAAAAAAAAAAAAAAATCAAAATGCTTCCACTGTATTCAACAGTAACTAAAACCTAATTCAGAGACTCAGATAAAGGCTATATATGAAGGTAAAGAACTTGCCAGGTAAGCCTGGTGGCTGAGTTCAATCCTCAGAACCCACATATCAGCAGAAGGAGGGAATCAACTCCACAAAGCTGACCTCTGACCTCCACATGCATCCCATGGTACACACATACCCACCCACTCCCACACACAAAAACACAACAATCATAATAATAAATAACTAAATTTTAGAAAATGAAAATACATCTTCTCTGGTTCCTGTAGGATCAATTAGAAAACAGTTGAATTTCCGAGAAGTGAAGGGTGTCATCTCTAACTGTAAAAACAGGCCACCCCACGATACTTTGCTATTGGTTCTTCATTCACTCATTCACTACCATCATTATACATTCATTTTGGGATTAAGAAATGGCTCAGCAGGCTGGACATGGTGGCGCACGCCTTTAATCCCAGCACTTGGGAGGCATAGGCAGGCGGATCACTGTGAGTTCGAGGCCAGCCTGGTCTAAAGAGTGAGTCCAGCACAGGCAGAGCTGTTACACAGAGAAACCCTGTCTCGAAAAACCAAAAAAAAAAAAAAAAAAGAAAGAAAAGAAATGGCTCAGCAAGTGCTTGCCATGCAAGCCTGGCAGCCCGAGTTCAATCCCCAGACCCACTGAAGAGTGGAAGGAGAAAACCAACTCCACACATTTGCCCTCTGATCTCTACAGGCATGTCATGGCATGCCTGTGCCACATTCATAACACACACACACACACACACACACACACACACACAATGGTAATAACAGTAATTTTTTAATTAAAAAAAAAAACATGGTCTTGACTTTCAAAGAGCTTATATTGGTGTGACTGTTAATCTTGACTGTTAACTTGATGGAATTTAGAATCACCATGGAAGACAGGGGTCTCTGGGCAGGTCTGTGAGGGATTATGTAAAGTAGATAGAGTCATGTGAGTAGTACTGTGGGCTGGGGCTCTGGGTGGAATAACAAGGAGTAATCAGGCTAAGCACCAAGATTCACTGCTTCCTGGTCCTAACTGTGGATAAACCGTGACCCACATCCTCACATTCCTGCTACCATACCTTCCCTGCCACGAGGAACCCTGTCCCCTGGAATTGGGATAAAATAAACACTTCGCTGCACCAGTTGCCCCCATTTGGGTGTTTTGTTGCTGCAACAAATCAAGTAACTAACACAAGTAGGTGAGACTCCAGATTGAAAGCTGCTTTCCAGATGCAAGGGACAGATGTCTAATGCCGGGCATGGTGGTATGTGCCTTTTATCCCAGGACATAGGAAGCAGAGGCTGGTGGGTGTGAGTTTGTGGCCAGCTAGGGCAACACAGTGAGACCCACCTTCTCAAAAAGGAAGGAGGTAGGGAGCTTAAATATTGCTTTATCTGCCCACAGCAATAAACTACCTAAACGCAGCAGCTGGGGTAAAGCCGCCATCTTTGAAACCAGAAGGAAGTAAGCTCACTGAGATCCACTTCTGGAAGATTCACTATGAAATGGCGTTTCTGTGAGTGTACCATCGAGTCAGTCTGACGGTCAGAACTGGAAGGCTATGTGGGTGGACACAGCTGCCCTGTCTGTCCCTTCCGGTCACAGCAAACTACTTACGTGGAACACTGCTCCTGGGCCCACTGAAGAAGAGCCTTCTTTGCAGACAACTGCCATCTTGCTTGAGCTTTGGAGCACTTCTTAGCGGGCGGGCTTGAGGTAGGAGAGTCCGCCACATTCACAGCCTCTGGGGAAGGTTGATTGTAATCGCAAGATAGAGTCCGAGCAAGCTCCTCAATCTGAGGAAAGTACAATTGTTAACAAGCATGCTAACACACGCTGCTCGGGCACAAACATTAACAAGCATGTTAGCACGTCCTACTTGGCCAGAAGCACCTGAAAAGCATTCTTTAGCAATGACAACGTATCCTGGGCAAAATAAGCTCCAAACCACTGAGTGTCAGCAGATGAGTTTTGGGACCACAGTTCGGCTTTTCTTATATCTGGACAGGGGTTATCCTGTACCTGACCCAGGAATGGCTTCTCACGGAGGGCTAGCATCCATTCGTCCTAGAAGGATCCCAACTGAGCACTACCAGGGCTGCTGAATTAAACTGAGAAGAGCCAAACATACACATAATTTTTTTTAATTTAACAAAATTAAAAAAAATAAGGAACTTAAAAAATAAGAAGAGAGAACTGGGGAGATGCCTCATCAGTTAAGAGCATATACTGCTCTTGCAGAGGCCTTTGGTCCCAACACATACACCATGTGGCTCCCAACTGCCTAAACCTTCAGCTCCAAGAAGTTGACAGGCCTCTTCAGAACTTGGGAAGGACCTGAACTCACATATGCATATATATACTCATACACAGACATACACATATAGGCTTTAAAAAAAAATTTAAAGAACATGAAAAAGCAATCCCATAAGTAATTTTAAAAATCTAAATATGCACAAAGAAGAATAGGGTCTGCAATGTAACAAAGGTAGAAAGCTTTCCTCTGAAGACAGAGAGGGCATTAAAAACTGCATGCTCGTATATCTGCTAGTAAACACGCAAATTGGCCTGAGTATTTTGGATGACAATGGGATAATATCTATCTAAAACTTAAAAAAGATACATCAATGAGCATAGAAATACTTAATGTTTCTCTTCATGATCAGCAGAATAATCATATAATTAGTAATAATATATGTGCTAGATACGGTGGCCTGCACCAGAGGTGCCAGTACTTAAGAGGCTGAGGCATGAGGACCAGGGAAAGTCCAGAGTCACCTGAGATCAGCCTGGGCCGCAGAGGAAGAGTCCTGTGAAAACAGAAAACAATAACAAAGGGTGCAGCCAACGACGCTAGCCTAAATGATATGGTAAGCATTGATTGGACAGACACCAGGGACAAAAGAGCTGAGGGTATAGCTCAGTGGCAGAGCACTTGTCTAGCAGGTGTGAAGACCTGGGACACTTCAAGTCTATAATGCTCAGAGTGATTAGCATCTACTGTTTTGTACAATTTGGATATGGAATATTTCCCTCAGGAGAGAAAACTCTGTTGAAGGCTGGGGATCCGACTCAGGGGTAAAACTCTGGACTTTCATGTGGAGACTGTGGATTTACTAGCCTGTTCAACACCATGTTTTTTCTTTATATTTATTTATCTTTGAGACACAGTCTCGTGTATCCCAGGCTGGCCTCCCATTTGCTATGGACCTGAAAATGACCTTGAACTGACAATTTTCTGCCTCACTCCTGAATGCTAAGACTGTAGGCTTGTTCCGCCTCACGTGGATACCAGCACCATGTATGTATACAATCAGAATATCCTACAACATAAAGAAATACCTTCAGAATATTAACATAGGTGAAAAACAAGAAGTCCTCCCCATGCTAATATCCCAAAAGTGGTTTTCTTACGTTGTTTTCTAGAACAGTCCTGTCCAACTTTGTCCACTTTGTTTTGGTTTGTTTTCCTCATTTTTTTCCAGACAGGGTTTCACTATGTAGTCCAGAATGGTCTTAAATTCATAATCCTTCTGCCTCAGTCTCAATAATTCAGAACTGGCATTGCAGGCATGTTTCATCAAGGTGTAAAAAGTAAAAAATTAATAAACTCAAACTACATTAAAATTATACCTGTCTGTCATAAAAAGATTAAAAGACAAGCCACAAAGTCTGGGAAGTTCTTTCTAATTTACACATTCCAATAAAAGACTTCTATCCAGAGTACATTTTAAAACTTCTATAAATTATTATATGTAAGAGCAAGGTTAATAATTGGAGATCTCCATCAAGTCCCTCCCCTTGGAGCTCAGGAAACCCCTTGAAAAGGGGGAAGAAAGAATTGCAGAGGCCAGAGGAGTTGAGGACAAAAGAACACGGCCTACAGAATCGACTTACCTGGGTTCACAGAGGCTCACAGAGACGGAAGCGACAATCACGGAGCCTGCATGGGTCAGTACTAGGTCCTCTGCATACATGTTATGGTTATTAGTTTGGGTGGTTTGTTTTTGGGGTCTTTTTGTGGGACTCTGAACTGGGAGAGTTAGAGGTGTTTCTGTTGCCTGTTCTTGGAACCCCTTTCCTTCTACTGGGTTGCCTTATTCAGTCCTCCTATGATGGTTTGTGCCTAGTTTTATTGTATCTTGTTATGCTATGTTCAGTGGATATCCTGGGAAGGCCTGCTGTTTTCTGAAGGGAAATGGAGAAGTGGATCTTAGAAAGAGGAGAGATGGAGGGGGGCGGGAACTGGGAGAAGTCAGGGGAGGGAAAACTGGGGTCAGGATTTATTGTATTAGAGAATAATAATTTTTTTTTTAAAGATTTATTTATTATGTATACAGTGTTCTGTCTGCAGGTATATCTGCAGGCCAGAAGAGGGCACCAGATTTCATTATGGATGGTTGTGAGCCACCATGTGGTTGCTGGGAATTGAACTCATGACCTCTGGAAGAGCAGCCAGTGCTCTTAACCGCTGAGCCATCTCTCCAGCCCAATAATTTTTTTTTAAAAGAGCAAGGTTAAATTGTGTGTGTGTGTGTGTGTGTGTGTGTGAGAGAGAGAGAGAGAGAGAGAGAGAGAAGGAATCTCTCACTATGTAGCTCTCTTGGAGCTCTCAATGTAGACCAGGCTGGCCTAGAATTCACAGAGATCCCCTTGCCTTGGTCTGCCTAGTGCTGAGGTTAAAGGTGTGTGCTACCACACCTGGCTTTAATACAATACATTAGGAAGGGCTCGGGTAAAGAGCATTCAGATTCTGCAGAGATCGCAAAGGGGGAAAACCTTTGTGACAAGCTGGCCACATCTACTTGCTTGTCACAGCCTCTCCCAATGTTCTGTCTTGGAACTCGATTCCCACTAGGAAGGCACAGGGAATGAGGCATTCGAGAAGTAAGTAGGTTTGAGGGCTTTTGTTCAGGGTTATTGGATTAATGCCACCATAGATTCATGAGTCTATCACAAAAGAGTGAGTTACAGTCACTTTTCTTTCACTCTCCTCTCTCCTCCTCCCTTTACTAATCCACTGGGAGGTGACAGAGCAAAGAGGCCATTGCCAGATGCCTTCCCGCTTGATTACATTTGTTTGTTGGGTCACTAGATGGAACCTAGGGCCTTGTGCACAGTGAGCAAGTGTTCTAACTCTGGGCTATATCCCAGCCCTAGCTCCTTGATCTTGGACTTCCCAACCTTCAGAACTATAAGGCAATGCATATCTATTTATCATGAGTTACCCAATCTGTGTGTTCTATTTTATCCTCACAAAAGCCACTACTATAGCTTACAGAGGAAACACCATAGGACCAACAATTCCACTTTTAGATATATTTCAACGGAAATGTAGGCCCAAAACACTAAATGGTACGTAGACAAATATTCCTAGCGATTTGGTTAATAATAGCTAAAAAACATCACAAAAAGAAATGTGTACCAGAAGTGGAACAGTGAATAAGTTTGATACCATATTCAGGAAGGGCAAAGAAAGACACCTTGTCAAAATCACATTAATCTACATACAAGAGGGGTGTGTGGGGGCTAAAGAGAATAAATTCATAATTCCACCTCTATGGAATTAACAATGCTAAGCTGCCTCCGGACAGGGCCCAGAGTGTGAGCACCTTTAGAAAAAGAGAAAGGCTGGGATCCTAGCAGGGTTCTGTTTGCATCCCAGGTGGTGATAGCACGAGTATGTCTAATTTATGGAAATTCATGGCACTTTACAGGTGAATCTGCCTATCTCTCTCTCTGTGTCTTAGACCTCAACAAACTGGCTTAAAACGGTGTAACAAATCAATTTCTAAAGTTTTCAAACTACAAACCCTGTGTCATAATTCCCCTTCTAAAGATTTGGCCTGAGATGCCGGGCGGTGGTGGCGCACGCCTTTAATCCCAGCACTTGGGAGGCAGAGGCAGGAGGATCTTTGTGAGTTCGAGGCCAGCCTGGTCTACAAAGTGAGTCCAGGACAGCCAAGGATACACAGAGAAACCCTGTCTCGAAAAACCAAAAAAAAAAAAAAAAAAGATTTGGCCTGAGAATTATTACAGTTGTATACCAAAGGTTTTATCCCAAGGATATAATCGAAGTTACTTACAATCAGAAATAACTGTGAGCCTTCTGACTATCCATTAATGAGATTAAATACTTTACAACCAATGCCATACACCTAAATAAGTTTAGAACAATGGCTCTCAACCTGTGGGTCGCAACCCCTTTGGGGTTCAGTGACTCTTTCACAGGGGTCACCTAAGACCATTGAAAAACAGATATTTATATTATGATGTATAAACAGTAACAAAATTACAGTTATGAAGTAGCAACAAAAATAATTTTATGATCGGGGTTACTGCAACATGAGGAACTGAATTATAGGAGCAAAGCATTATGGCGGTTGAGAACCACTGATTTAGAGGGATGATCATTAGAACAGACAGACAGTACAGGTAACATGACGCTATGTTGTTGAGATACAGCTGTCCTTCAATATCCATGGGGGACTGGCTCCCCTCAGGTGATGACAGCTGTAGAAAGATGCTCAAGTTCCTTAAATTATGTGGCACAGTCTTTGCATAAGACCTATGTAAATCCCCTGCATTATTATGTCATCTCTGGGTTACCTATAATATGTACGATACAATGTAAATGCTATGAAAATGGTTCTTATGCTACATTATTCTCACAGAATAATGCCAAGAAAAAAGTCTATATACATTTGATTCAAAGAAAAACATTTCTCAGAACTAGCCTCAATCCTTGATTGGAGTAATCCACTTATACAAGACCCATATATGACTATGTATTAATTCCTGCTTTATACATAAAGATTATTAAATTATTCTCAGTAGTTATCTGTGAATAATAGACTATAAGTATTTTTATCTTCTATTACCTATGTTGAAATTTTTAATTATATTTACAATACCTAGAATGATATGGGGATGGGAATAAAGTCCTACGAAGTATCCAAAAGTATTTAATTTTATGTATATGAATGTTCTGCCTGCATGTATATTTGTGTGCCACATGCATGCTTGGTGCCCATGGAGATCAGAAGTGGGTATTGGACAGACATTTGGATGCCAGGAATCAACCCCAGGTCCTCTACAAGAGCAGCCAAGGGTTCTTAACCACTGAACCATCTCTCCAGCCCCAAATTATCCAATTTTAACATCTTACCATATTTGGTCCTGTTTTCTTCTCCAACTCCACTTTCCTCCTCTCCCAGAGGAAAACCTACACTCCCAAATTTAGTTCTCACCATCCACATGCATGTTATTTTGTTGTAGCTACAAATGCATGCAGTAGAGAAAAACATCCAAATTTTATGTCCAATAGTTATGCAATATTCTAAGTCATTTTAAAATGAGCATTTGTTCCCTGATACACATATAATCGTATAGCTATTTTTATTACATTTATTTATTACTTCAAGTTACATCTCCATCACAGCCCCCTCCCTCCACCCTTCTCGGTCCTACCCTCCCACCCTCTACCCCATTTCCCTCATCCTACTCCTCTGGTGTGTGGTGCCCCCACATATCAACCTCCTTCAGTTCATCAGTCATACGATGGCTAAGAGCTTTATATAGTTATTTTTAAAGCAACAATAATAAACACTATATGCAAAGTCAGTTCAGACTGGCACTGTGATGGTTAGTCCAGGATAGGACATCGAACATTGGACATTCACAGTCTGAATGGAAAACAACAGCCAAAAGGCCAAAGGCCTACCATACGTCTTCTTTTGTTTAAATGAAATTTGGACCCTAATTAAAATCCAAACAGGATTTCATTAAACAAATAAGAAATAGTTTGACGGTTAAAGTACCCTGAGAAGCCTAGAGGTGCAGCTTACTCCAACCAGTAGCATTGATTTTCAGTCTGAACTAGTCACATTGTGTAGCAGAAAACAAACCAATGTTCTTCAGACATCCTTCCCCTCTTCCTCTTGAAATGTTTTCACACAGTGTCTCCTCGTAGTTCAAAAGAAAAATAACAGCTTTCTTTCCTAGCTGGTGTCACTGTTGCCAGCTGATATCCACCTGAGAGGGGGTGGGACACTCAATCCCACAGAAATTCCTGGGATTCCAGGAGCTACTTTACTTATCTTCTGTTTTTGTTTTGACTGTGATAGGGTCTTACTCCGTGATTTAGCCTGACCTGAAACTCACTTGGTACCTCCGGCTAACTTTGAACTTCCAACTTTCTGCTGCAGCCCTCCGAAGCTGAGACTACAGGAGTGAGCCACCACACCTGGCCACTGTCTTCCTTTGAGCAGCCAGATGTATCAGTCTTTGTATCAGGGAGTCACTGTGTCAGTCCACAGTTCCAGGAGAGTGGAGTGGGAAAGAAAGAAAGAAAGCATAGGAGAAAGACCAAAGCTTTGCCCAGTGAGACAGAGTAGGCCACCTACTAAGCACTCCAGACACACCCAAGACTCAGGAGGGAAGGAAAGGGCTCAGAAGGAACTATGGTAGACAAAGGGCAATGCCATAAAAGCGCACATCTGCTTATTCAAAGTTTCACCTTCTCAATACTGGCAGGTGTTTAGTGAAATGCTGCTGTTCAAAACTGTACTGAAACCCTACCAAAAACAGGTCTGGAGTCATCATAAAAGGTCACTCCTCAAATGAGTGACAGATGCCCATGGACACCAACATTTGAGGTATCTTTAATATCAGGCTTGATGGTAGACACCTTTAATCCCAGCCTGGAAGTAGGTGATCTCTGTGAGTTTGGGCAGTCTGATCTACAACAGAGTCCCAGGCCAGCCAGGACTACATAGTGAAACCCTGTCTTTAAAACAAATAAAAATTATATGTGTGCGCATATGTATGTGCAAAAATATGTATGTGCCTATATATGAATATATGCATACATATCACATATATATACATATATATATATATTGCACACACATATTGGAAAAGCAGCCTTTGCCATATGTTTTCTACCTGTTGGAGATATCTAGTCCTGCTTACAGAAGCAGCTCAGGACTGAATGACACCATGTCACCCTTGCTGTGTCTCAACTCCTACTGTATGCATCAGACTAGCAATATTCCTGTCACCGAAATGCTTACATGAAAGTGCAGTATGATGGTCCAAATCAGGCCGAGAATAATGGACGTGTTTCCTTCTACAATGTCAGCCACATGGATATTGATCAGCTTGATCTGCAAATGGAGGAATACGGGTTAAAGGCAAAAGCCTCCCACTGAACCTGTCCTTCCTGTGAATTTTCAGATATGATTCATACTTACCGATCGGTTTTTCAGGAATGTCAGGGCATGTTCTATGTTGATTCTACACTGGAATGTATTAGATCCTTTATCCCGAGGCTAAAAATTCAAACACATGCATTACTAAGAAACGGAAAATACATTTTTAAAAACAAAACCCACTACATGTCTGGGTGCCATTTGGAAATCTTACCAACTGCTGTCCTGAGAGGACTTCTAACAGGTCCAGGAGGACATGCCCCTTCTTAATGTCTGTGAATAAGTCGGATATAACGGAGGGAGGTGTGTGCTGTCAAAGGAAACAGGAAAAGTAATCTGCCAAGGGTTCGAAAACACTGTTAAGCATCTCCTAAGTGGGCTTTGTGTCTTCAAAAACAGCTAAGATTCAGCAGATACTATCTTAAGAGAATGACACAGTACTCACAAGCTACATTCCAAAGCATGGTAAGACAGACAGTGAGCCTGATTTATCTCATGGTGTATTCTTAGTTACACTATGCTCTTTCTAGGTGGCGTGTTCACGGTCCTAAACCCTGTGCATAGAGAGTGCACTCAAAGACACTCAGAATCGGCCATAGTGAGCCCCTGGGACAGCAGGCTGCATCTCTGAGGATGTGTCTCCTTTTGATCAGAATGACATGCATTGTGTGGAATGGGTAGAGAGGGGGGACGGAGCGCGAGAATCATTCATCAGGCATCCAGGTTGTCTGAGGTCCTCAGTGTTACTGAGACACAGGAAGGAGTGACACTGAGGCCTCTCGGTCCAGACAAGGTTTGTGGCCCAGCACTCCTCCTTACTAAGTGTGTGACTAGAGGCAAGTCACGGGCCTTCTCAGTAGGAATCATATTTATTGTCTCTCATAGAGCAATACTGTAAAGTCATGAGGAAGGCTGGCCAAATGGGATGGGACTGGACTCCCAGCACTAGGAGGCAGAGGCAGGAGGATGGCCAAAAGCTCAAGGCCTATTGGGTCTACATAGTAACTTTCAGGTCAACCAAGGTTATATAGTAAGACCTCGTCTCAAACAAAGAAAGGAAATGTGGCTGGAGATAGCCTAGCATTTAAGAGCACACACTGCTCTTGAAGAGGATTCAAGTTCAGTTCCCAGCACCAATATTTGGCTACTCAAAACTGCAGCTCTGGGGGATCTGTAGACCTCTTCTGACTTCCATGGGCACCTGTATGCGTGAGTGTGTGAACACACCTAGAAATAAATTTGGGAGGATTCACAGGGTTTCTCTGTGTATCTCTGGCTGTCTTGGACTTACTTTGTAGACCAGGCTAGCCTTGAGCTCACAAAGATCAGCCTGCTCTTGTCTTCTAAGTGCTGGGATGAAAGGCCTGCGGCACCAAACCCCACAAAAAAAATAATAATAATTAAAGAAAAGAAAATAATCAGAGGGGATTTAAGGATACAGCTCAATAGCAGGGCATTTGCCTAGCATATGAGCCTTGAATCAATGCCCAACATAAGAATGGAAGGAAAATGTGAGCTAGGTAGCAGTCCTTCTATAGTCATAACTACTTGGGAACTAAGGCAGGTTAGTTCTTAGGAGTTCAAGACCAGCCTGGTTAACATAGAAAAAAAAAATGACCTCAAAAACTAAAATGTAAAAAAGTAGTGAAATTAAGTTGAGAATAAATGGTGCTTTACAGTGAGTAAGCTATGATTTTAAAACGGCAGCTGTCATAAGCATTCATCATCATCACACATAACAAGCTAGGGTGATGTCTAACACACATCACTCAATGCAAACATCACATTGTTATTATGTCATTATGAAAGAAGTGTTGCCACTCTAAGTATTTTTACAGCATGTCCAGATCTTTCATGGGTGCCTTTGTCTTGTTCCAGGAAAGAGTAACAAATAAGCCAGATCACCAAGGTGGGTGCTAGCACATTCTCTTATGAAAAGACATTCCATGACCTCCTGCAAGTCATCACCACATCTTGTTTTGCTCTGGTGTTTGTCTGTTCATAATCAACAAGGTATCATATAGCCCAAGCTGATCATGAATTCACTACACAGCCATGGCCGGCCTTGAACCCCTGATCCTCCTGCCTCCAGCTCCCAGGTGCTGGAATTCCAGGCATCGGCTGCCCTGGGGTGAGGTTGGCAGGACTTAGGAAGCACAACAACTTTCACAGCCTAATGTCACCTCGTCCTCACCTTTGCCAACTGTGAGTTTATCCAGCAGGTGAAGGTTTTCTTCTGAGTATCCTCCTGCTTGGCTACAAAAGAAGAGAGAGCAGTGGTCACAACACAAGAAGCCGCAGACTCCTTCTGAACCCACACAAGCATCAAAAGCTCATCACTCAGGGAGTGTGTCCACAGACTCAGTCAGATTCAGATTAAATTCCAGGTGTTTGACCAAAGACTGTTTCAGAAGTAGCAGATAGTGTAATTTTTTTTAAGCCACAGCTCAACTGACAAGAAATGATTTTCAATACTTTTTTTACTAACAAAAGAACTGAAATCTTTCACAGCTTTGTACTGTTCAAGAGACTGTAAAGAAATAGAAGTGTTCATAGCCTCCAGCTCTGAATCACCCAGGGACATCTGGAGATGTCTGAAAAGGTTCACCTGAGGTCCTTACAGTCTGACCTTGACACTGTACTATGTAAAATGCTCGAACACTGAGTAAACCATAAAGAGACCTGGATTCGAATCCTGTTCCCACGACTGAGTGGGTACGTGAGCTTGAGTAGTAACAAGGTAGTGACAAGCACTGGCCTCTGGAGGCTGATTTGAGAGGGGATTGATTCACCTAGTGTGCCTGGAACAGACTGGCACCTAGTGAACACATAAGCCCAGATAAGCTTCCTTCAGCATCCCACTCCCTCTGCAGAGACCCTCCATTCTATGGGCTGAGCACACAGCAGTGAGCTTCAGCCCCCTCCTCAACCTGATATGCAGATATAAACATATCAGAGCCAGGACATCCATCTCTGCCTCTGCCAACGCTCACAGCCTGGCTTCCACCAGCGACTATGAACTGACCACATCTCTCACATCATGCTGCCCTTTGCTCCCACTGCTATCACATGCAGACATGCACAAGCGCACCCATGTGCACCTGCCTCCATCATGCACTGTCTTGATCACATGACAGCACTTTATTACCTCTCTAAACTCAGTCTTTGGCATCTCTTCCATGAACATCACTCTCCAGCTTTGCGTTCTCGCCTGCCAGCACCCAGTTTCGAGGGCCCCACCAGTAACTCCAAGCCACCAGTTCTGCCAGCCTCTCATTGTCCTTCACGCCCGCCTGTCAATAGCCTTCCTGTCATCCTTATCCATCCCAGATGCTAAATTAGATTGCCGGCTCTCATCAACACTCATATGTGCCTCATTTGTCTTGTATTTGTTTGGCACTTTGTGACTTTTCTTCATGCACCTCATCCTGTGTGTATACTGCTGACTGAGGAGGCTAGGGCAAGCCCCACTGTGGTGATTTGAATGAGAATGGCCCCACAGACTCACATATTTGAACGCTTGGTCCCTAGTTGGCAGAACTGTTTGGGAAGGATTAGGAGGTGTGTCCTTGTTGGAGGAGGTGTGCTACTAGGGGTGGGCTTTGAGGTTTCAAAAGCCCATGTCATTCTCAGTTAGGTCTCTGCCTTGTGCCTGTGGATCAGGATATTATGGCTCTCAGCTACTGCTCCAGCACCATGCACACCTGCTTGTCTACCACCGTGCTCCCACTCTTAAGCCACCTCACAGCAGTTGGGTCCTCACCATTCCTCTGACACTGCTCTTATTCAGGTCGCCACGAGTCAAGGATATCAGCGCTCCCCTCTCACTAAAACCAATGGCTGAGAGTCAGCCTTCATCTTCCAGGACCACCTAACAGCATCCAATATAGGGAATGGCTACCTCCAACTCTCAGGACCTACACTCTCGTTTTCCTCCCGGATCACTGGCTGGTTCATCTCCTTATCTCTCAGTTCTTAACTAACACCATGGGAAATCCTCTAGGGCTCACACTCAAAACATACTGTGGGGCTGGGGAGGTAGCTGAGTCAGCAAGGTGCTTTGCCTTGTGAGCATTGATCCTTAGAATTTACCAAGAAGAAGCAGCTGCATGCTTTTAAGTCCAGATATGGCGCACAGTAACTAGTGGGTTCTCTGAGGCCATCAGACAGCCTGTAAGAGACTCTGCCTCAACAACAACAACAAAAATGAGGCACTCACACATACACAAATGTACCCGAACACACATGCATGCACATAACACTCTAGATATCTCTACTTTTTATTATTTCCATTACACTAGCCTGTGCCAAGTCACCTCCACCAGGGGCTACTGAGATATATTTTTGCAAGTGTGACACCAAATTTAGGACTTTAAAATGATAAGCACCTGGTTAAGAGACATAACAACAACAACAAAAAAAGCTACCTGGGTAAGTAGAAATACACAGCACACGTGCCTGGCAAGTGTTGTAACTGATTATGGGTACACTTAGCCTCGCTGTTTTTTGTTTTTGTTTTTTTAAACCAAATCCATTTTCCATTTCTCTGCATTACAGGTTTAAGTAAGCTGTAGTTCAGTGACTACAGCTTACTTAAACTTCATGGGGCAGTCAATTGTTGTTAGCTAAACTAAATGGGGTTCTGACAAGCCAACTGGATTCTTCAGGGTTTTGTTAGTTAATGCTTTTTGTTTTCATTTTATTTTACAGAAGAGTTACAAGGGCCACAAATTCCAAGTCTCCTGGAATCTCTAAAATGTGCTTTAGCATTTTTCCTCTCCAATCAGTAGATAATAAATAACTTTAAACAAGTGCTGTAAAAATGTACTGAGCTAAT
The DNA here is from genome assembly GCA_907164525.1 of Lophiomys imhausi. Taxonomy (NCBI): domain Eukaryota; kingdom Metazoa; phylum Chordata; class Mammalia; order Rodentia; family Muridae; genus Lophiomys; species Lophiomys imhausi. The sequence goes on from CAJQZJ010032322.1 coordinate 10,290,732, forward strand.
TTTATTTCTCAACGGGGGGCGGAATATTAGAAAACAAGTTTTTGCGATTCCAAGATCAAATTACACATGTACAATGTACGAGCAGGAAGAGATCTGTCCTCCACAACTATAAAATAGAGGTTCAAAATAAAAATTAAAAATTAAAAAATAATAACACAAAAACATCTTTTCCTTATCCTCAAGGGACCAACAGAGAGTCTCCTATTTAGGTGATAATGTGTGTGTGGAAAAGGAACCACGCAGGAATATCACCACATCACCACATCCAGAAGGATGCTGCCTAACTCCAGGGAAGTTGCAGGGGTGGAGAAAGAAGGGGTTGCACATTAAATAATCTTGGTGGTGGAACAGGCACAAAACCAGGTTCAGCAAGCACATCGTGGCCTCTAGACTTTTAGAGCTCTGGGCTCACCTGTGAATCTCAGTCATTTGATCTCTACTCCAAAAAGAGGAGCTTTCATATCACGTTCATTTAACACTAGACAAAACAAATCTTGAGACTGAGCACCTTGGGATCTCTGAGCTTTCCCGGGGTAGGAAAACAGACACCAAAATCAGGGTTTTTATTCGATGCTTGAAATCAGAGCAGTTTGTCTAATCAGATGTTCAGTGAAGAATAACCCCTGACCGCGATGTACAAACTTGAATTAACGCAGTCAAACGGTTATAAAGAAACCTGGTTATCGCTAGCCTGATTTGTTTCAACTCCAACAGAAACAGGGGGCCAGTAGAGAGAGCAGGAGTCAGCAGCCACCCCACAGGTGCACCCCCTCCCACAGAGAGCAATGCACAAAGGGAGCTTCCGGAGAAGGGCTTGGAAAGCATACTTTGAGGCTTTTGTAAAACTTACTGTCCAAACAGAGAACAACTCTGTTCAGCAGAGAAATCAGAGCCCTTTAAACACAACAAGGATCCTTGACTCAATGGCAAAGACATCCCTGGTGCATAAAACACCTCTGTAGATGCTCGGTGCCACCATCCCTTACCCCACGGTTCACAGGTTTCCATCCTGCCTTGCCCCCAATAGTACAGTTAAATTTATAGGAGCTAGAGCCAAGCAGCTCACCCTGTGCCAGGACCTTTTGTTCTTTTAAAGGCTGACCCATGGGGGAACAAATGATTAAGAGCCAAGAGCTTACTGCAACTTAATAAAATCCTTCTTAGAATGGCATCTAGAGAATAGGACCTTCTAAACAGCAGATGGCAGGGGTGGGGGAGGGGAGGGGAGAAGAAATGAAAGGAATAGTAGAATGACGTATTACAATTTCTGTGAAATTTCTGTGCAAATGCCAAGAAATGAATCTTGATTTCGGAGGCAAATGAGGAATATATATGACACACACCAAAATTAACGTAATTAATTAATGTAATTAATGATCCATGGTTATCGGTCTTCAAAACTACTTGACTGAATGAAAAGGGAGGAAAAGATTTTCTTTTGGTATCATTACCATGGAAATACATTTCACCCCCATGATCTGCTCCATTCAGTCTGCCCTTTGTGAGCTGGTAACAGCATCCCCTTAGCTGGGAGGGAATTGAACTGAAAACAAATTAGGTAAAACTTCAGGGCACAGATTTTAAGTTTGTTACAAATTAGCTCATTATGAAGCTACCATTGCTACTAGGTCTCAGAAAGGTCCCAATGCCTTGCCTCAGTTCACCTGAGATGTTGACATAAGGAATCCTCTCCCATAGTAGGTTCAAAAGCAGCACCTCAAGGCCAAGGCACCACACAACTTTTCTCTTCAGCCAAGAGCCACGAGGACAGAAGTATGACATCTCCTGAAGCAATCAGTCAATTCAATTAGACTGACTACTGCATCCAGCCCCAGATTCAGTACTTTGATTTTTTTTCATTCTCCTCATTAAAATCTGCCCATCACTTCTTAATTGCTTACTGAATAAATTATAAGTTGGTAGGCTAACATCCTCCATCCTCCACTAGTAATGTACCTCTAAGTTACTTTTTGTATACATGCACAGGTATGTTCTAAGCTGGGGTGCCTCTCTGTGTGTGTGTGTGTGTGTGTGTGTGTGTGTGTGTGAGTGTGCAGGCCGGCGGTTGACATTAGGAGTATTCCTCAATACTATTCTAACTACAATACTATTCGAGGACCTGAGTTTGGTTCCCAGCAGCTAACATGAAATGGCTCACAAGTGCCTGAAACTCTAGCTCCCAGGAGCTCTAACAACTCTGCCTCCACAGGTACCTGCACTCATTTGCGCGCGCGAGCGCGCGCGCGCGCGCGCGCACACACACACACACACACACACAGAGAGAGAGAGAGAGAGACAAACACACACAGAGTTAAAAATAATTTTTGAACCTTTTTTAAAAAGATCTGAAATCACAAATGTTTCAAAAGCAAAAGTAGAAATGAGAATAGCAAAAATTAAAACTTAACATATTCTTCAAAATCCCTTTTTGAGACACAGCCTCTCTATTATGAAGCCGTGGCTGTCCTGGAACTCACTATGCAGAGGCTGGCCTTGAACTCGGAGGTCCACCTGCCTCTGATACTGGGATTAAAGGATGTCACCATGCCTGGCCAAAGTTCTCCTTTTTTTTTTTTTTTTTTTGCTCAGTGATTGCGCTGACTCTCCCTCAGAGTAAAGAACAGGAACTGCAAGGGAAGAGCTTGTTTGAGGTGTTTACTGGGTCCCCGGCTCCTACAACAGCACTGAGTAAGCAGGAGGCATTTACAGAATTACAGTATTTACAGAATTAATGAATGTTGATTAAATTATGCAAATGAGACAGCTTCATTTTCTTACAGTGGTAATTAAAAAGGTCAAAATTTAGGCACTGTCCTACTTTACGTTTTTCTTGTTACTTTGATAGATGCCATGACCAAAAGCAACTTGGGGAAAAAAGAGTTTACTTAGTCTTGTATTTCCAGGTGATAGTCCATCAGTAGAGGATGTCAAAGCAGGGACTTAAGGCAAGAGCAAAGGCAGAAACCACAGAAGGCGGCTCCCTCTTGGCTCTCTCCACACCTTCTGCTCAGCTAGCTTTCTTATACAAGCCAGGACCCCCTGCCTAGGCATGGTGCCTCCCACAGTAGGCTGGGTCCTCCATCTACTGTCTGGGGAAGTGGCCCACGAAAATGCTCACAGGGTAATCTGATCCTGTCAATCCCGCAACAGAGACACCCTCAGGTAACTCTGGGCTGTGTCAGGATGAAATCTTTTCAAATTATAACCTTCCAAATACAGAAGAGATGGGAAATACATACACTCATAGAAAGAATAGTATTGACATGTGAGCGACACTGAAGATGTGTGCTTCAGCAAAAAGAACAAAGTTGGTATGAGTTCAGTTCAGTTGGTGGAGTGCTTGTCTGAGGATGACATTCAGTCAGTTGGCCCAATGCTTGTCTGTTTTGCTTGAAGTCCCAGCACTACATAAACTCAATGTGGTACTACACATTTAAAATTCCAGTACTGGGTAGGAAGAGACAGGATGATGAGAAGTTCAAGGTTATCCTCAGCTACGTATGAAGTCTGATGCTAGCCTAGGATACGTGAGGCTCAGTTTCAAAAAATAAAAAATAAAAATAAATAAAATATATTTCAAAACACAAATATAAATTAATAAAACAAGTTATAAAATGGTGTGCTTACTATGATTCTATGTATATTTGTATGTGTATATTACAGGATATAGACTAACACTGTTTGTAGCTGTTCAAATTACCTCGAGCTGCCCATTTACTGGAGTTATGTACCTTAAGCTTTGTGGTTTCTCTCCTGCTCTGTGTAAAACCCACAACACTAAATAAACTTTCCTGTGTTTGTGTTTCCCCTTCCAGAGTTACACATGTTGAAGATATGCTTGAAATATTTGCTGACTGACAGACATGTCAATGTGATGGTGATCAAGGGGTAAAGCTTCCATTGTCTAAGGGAAAGGGTCTTTTGGCCAAGTTACCCCAGCCCTGTGTCTTTCCTAACTCTTTTTTTTTTCTTTTTTAGTAAGCCCTATGAGATTTCTTTCTCTAGCAAAATATTTCCAACAAAAAGCCATCACTGGGGCTGGGGAAACAGCAGAGTTAGTAGAGCGCTTGCGATGACAGGTGCGGTAGTGCCCACCTGTAATTCCAGCACTGTGGAGACTCCAGGCCAGCAAGCCAAGCCTGATCAGTGAGCCCCAGTCCCAGGGAAAGATCCTGTCTTAAAAAATAATGTAGGCAAAGAATAAAATAAGGTAGATGGTTCATGGGGTATGAGGTATGACACTAGCACGTGGCTTCTGGCCCACACTCTGGAGGCTAAGGCAAGTGGACTGCTGTGATTCGAAGCCAGCCTGGGCTACAAAGCAAGAGTCTATCCTAAAAAAAAAAAAAAAGTAGGACAAAACCAAACCAAAGTTCCATTACTGAGGAAAAACTCTCTGTGCTTTTCTTTCTAATGCCTCAGGACACGGGCTGTGGGTTTTTGCCCTCAGATTCATCAGTTCTCCGACTTTGTGCCCCCAATTCTGACACTAACCACCTGGAGTTAGTACAAGCCCCGTGAGTTAAGGGCTCAGTACCTCAAGACTGTTCCCCCAGTTGGGCTGATCACAACACCTCACCCACACTTCCTGACTTCAAGCCAAGAGACCCCTAGACCTGTCTTTAGGTAAATTACTTGCTATGATGACTCACTGAACTCTTCTTGTACACACACACACACACACACACACACACACACACACACACACACACACAATTGAACAGCCATTAGGTGCAGTGTGATCCCTCCCCACATCTGGGGATCTTTATGTCAGCTTCGTGACATGGCCATAAGGTGACAATAGACAATACAATTTCTAACTCCTAAGCACTACCAAAGACGAAGATGGGATGATATGGTCTCTGTGATATCCAACACGAGTCTTCAAAAATCACTTCATTAAAATGAAAGATTCAGGAGAGATGGTTCCTCAACCTGCCACCAAGTCTGATGACCTGAGTTGGACCCTTGGGTCTCATATGATAGAAGGAGAACACAAACTTGCACAAGTTGTCCTCTGACCTCCATGCATGCACTGTGGCATGGACACACACACACACACACACACACACACACACACACACACACACATATACAAACACAAAAAAAAATTTTAATGTTGCTATTAGCCAGGCGGTAGTGGCACATGCCTTTAATCCCAGCACTTGGGAGGCAGAGACAGGCCTGTGAGTTCAAGGCCAGCCTGGTCTACAAAGTGAGTCCAGGACAGCCAGGGCTACACAGAGAAACCCTGTCTCAAAAAACCATTTGCTATTATTCAGGAAATTCCAAGGGGTTATGAGAGCTCTGTATCAGAGACAGTACCAAAAACCAAATATTAGAATACAAATGCCCATGATATCCCTAGGAAATTGCAAGGGCTTTAGGTTCTGAGCCAAGAACCATGGCAGAGAGCGAGTGTCTATTTCTTATGAAGGCACACACAGCATGGGTTAATGAAGCCCAGTGGCCATATGCTTTAAACCAATATTCCCAGCTCATCCTTAGCTGGGATGCTCATGGTAAGGATAATCGCATTTGAACAACACATTTCAGCCATGTGTTCCAACAGACATCCAGAAGAATCATGCATAACCTGTTATTCAATGGAGAGGCCATTAAAGGGCCAAGTCTGCCCTGCCTACTGTTTCTCAGGGAGATGGTAACAAACAGGAATAAATAAAGAAGCAGTTAAGGGAATTAAAAGCATAGCACATATAACCCAAACAAGAAAACTCTAAAACACTGGAAGTGTAAACAGGAAAAGGCCTGTTGCTTAACTACAAAGTAGGAAAGCAAGCAGCGGAGGAGGAAGACGTGAAGAAAAAGCCTTAACACATTATCTTGCAACTAGCTATATGCAAGCAACCAAGAAAGGGAAACAAATGCTTCTGGGACTGAGATCGGCCTTACTAGCCCAATAAGACGAGTCCAGGAAGTAAATGCTGATACACAAAACTCCTGTGTACCCATGCAGTCACTTCTCAACCTCAAACTTCTGCTTCACACAGTCCCTTATGGAGTCTAACTCATCCCTGTGGAAAAGCCACCCTTGCCTGTGGAGTTCCACATGCAGGACTCCATCAGAGTGTCTCCACGGCACCTCAGGATGCGATACCTTCCATCTTCCATCAGCCTCAGGTACAGCCTCCATCCTCATCTGGCACCCACCTCTTTCTCTGCACTCACCCTTACCACTCCAGTTCCCCCACTCAGTCTCCCATAAGCTCAGGCAGGATGCCTGTACAGCCAGCTGGGTCTGTTCAGAATCCCTCCACACTGTTATCCACTCCAGACTCAGCCCAGACTCTTCTGGCTTCCTTCCTTCAGGCCCCTTCACAAGCCTTAAGGCAACCATGCCCCTGACCCAGTCACCAAGTCCTGGCTTGGCCCCATGGCTCTACCTTAAAGGAAATCAAAGGAGACCGAGTTTTTATTTCCTGTCACAGAGTCAGGGGATGGTCCACACTTGCTCATAAGTTGGTGCTCATGCCAATCTTCAACCATTGCTGAAACTAAATCCCCAGTTTTAGAGACATGCTACTCCCACCTGGGTCTATTATCTGCTATGATCCCATAATTGTGCATGTGGGGAGACAGAGTCAGGCTGGTCTCCAGAGATCTTCTTGTCAATAAGATGGGACAATGATACCTACTTCAGTCACTAGGAGGATTTACTCTGCTGACCTAGATTAGATTTCAGGAAATTGTAATACACTGGTATTATATGACCTCTGCCTAGCTTTATAAATAAAGTTTTATTTGACCACAGGCACACTCATCTTTTTCTAAGTTGCCTGTAACTGCTTTCATGCTAAAAACAACCATAGATAGTTATCAGAGACTTCACAGTACTTAAAGATTAGATTTTTACATCTGGTCCTTTGCAGAGCAATTTATGAGTTCCTGGTATAAATAGTGTCCAGTCTATGCAAGTAAGTATTAATGATTATATAGAAAACATGATGCTAAGCAAAAGAAGCCAGTCACTAAAATATTATACGACTCATTTTTTGGTTTTTTTTTTTTTTTTTTTGAGACAGGGTTTCTCTGTGTAACAGCCTTGACTGTCCTGGACTTGCTTTGTAGACCAGGCTGGCCTCGAACTCACAGTGATCCGCCTGCCTCTGCCTCCCAAGTGCTGGGATTAAAGGCACGTGCCACCACACCCGGCTACGACTCATTTTTATGGCATGCCCAAATATGGAAATCTATGGGTGGGTACAGTGATGCAAATGGAGGTGAAGTAGCTAAAATGAATACTACCTTGTCTAGGTGACTAAACAAGATTTAAAACCAGTTAAGGTGATGGTCTGCACAGCTCTGTGAATATCTAAGTCAACATTTCTTGGCTTTGGTGATATGTAAGTTCTTAACTTTTTGTTTTTAGGCAGTGAGATGAGGGTTTCACTGTATAGTTCTGACTGGCCTGAAACTCCCTATGCAGACCAGGATGGGCTTGACCTCACCTAGAGACCTGCCTGCCTCTGCCTCCCCAGTGCTGGGATTAAAGACATTCAACACTCCCTATGCAGACCAGGATGGGCTTGACCTCACCTAGAGACCTGCCTGCCTCTGCCTCCCCAGTGCTGGGATTAAAGGCATTCAACACCACACTCGGCTATTTCTAACTTTTGGGAAATTCTGGGGAGACAATCCAGGGCCTCGGGCATGCTAGGCGAATGCTCCTACAGCCCATGAACTCTGTCATGTTAAATCGGAACAAAGTTTTAATTCCTGCGGTTCTCTGATTAGGTACTTGCACCTCCTCATTAACTACCGAGGCTAGTGTCTGTGGGCCGAGTCTGATTTTGCTTCCTAGTTTGGTTTTTCGGGGTTTTTTTTGTTTTGTTTTGTTTTTATTTTTGGGTTCTGGTGTTTTGTCTGCCTATATCTCTGTGCATCATGTGCATGCTTAGTGCTCCAGAAGCCACAAGTGGGCATCAGATCCCCCGGAACTGCAGTTACAGACAACTGTGAGGTGACAAAGCTTCTAGGAATCGAACCCGGGTCCTCTGGAAGAGCAGCCAGTGCTCTTAACCACTGAGCCATCTCTCCAGCCCCATGATTTTGCCTCCCATTTCACCTGGATCTCACAAAGCTTTTCATGCTGTAGGAGGAATTCAAATTGCATGTTAAAGGGGCTGTTAAATCGCTGGGGAAAGGGCGGAGGGGCCATGGCTGTTTTTCCCCGGTTGATACAGATGTTTGAGTGCCTAATTTGATAGGAAATTAGACAAGCCATGATTTCTACTTTGAGCCTTTGTATGTGACACTAGCAAGTCTGTGCTGACACAGAAGTGAGCCACACCCTTGTGTAAACACCTGAGATTTTTACATTAAACCCTTTTCCACCCTCCCTGGAATATAGCTCCGGGCTGTCTGGGTAAGCAAGGGAGCCCACAACACAGATGCAATGCCCAGAGTCTGACAAACCTGAGCCGCTCAATAAATATCAAAGGAATAAATAAGCCAAAGAAACTACTATAATTTCTGATACAGATATGCAACTCTTTACCTACCATCTCTTATCTACATCTTATCGAATAAAATTGGAACCAGCTCTTGTGAAAGCTCAAGGCATGGGAGCCTGAACTTCTCTAGTCCGGGACGACTGAGCGGACTTCCGGAGATCTAAAGACCCAGGCGGCCCCTGCGCAGCCTGAGATTTCAGACTGAGATTCTCACTCTGGAAAACTGGCACATGACCTGGAGTTCAAGTGTAAGTTTCCTGGGTTCTGTCTCGCAGATTCTGATACATGGGTTCATACACCCCACTTTGGGGAATATCTCTCTAAACCTAGTTGGACAATTTCATACATACGATCGATTCATTATTGAGACAACTGAAGGGAACAGGAAAAGTCAACCAAAATAGTGTGGTAATAATCCACCAGTTTATTAATCTAATGAATATCAATACAAATCCGTCATCCCACATGGACGACCTAACACATACCCGGAGGGCCTATGAAGGCTTGCCAGAGCCCACCAAGTCCAAGAGTAAGGGAAGAACCATGACAGCACTCTCCAAAAGCCTGCACATTTGCAGTCATGAGAACTGGGGTCCTCAGAAAATGAAGGTCTTTTATTCACTCATCCACAGAAGGATTTATCAAAGGCCTCTATGTCTCCGAAAGCCTACCCCAGATTTCACATCTCTTAGAGGAGAACTTTAAAGTTCAGCTACCATTTTCCTCTTTTCCCTACAAGTCCAAAATTATTTATTTATTTTTTTCCTTTTTGAGACATGGTCTCATGTATCCCAGGTTGACACTGAACTTGCTATATAACTGAGGAATTCTTGATCCCCCCTGGCTTTACCTTCTAAGTACTAGGATTACAGGTGTGTACCACATCCAGTTTCTGCAGAGCTGAGAATGGAACCTCTGGCTTCACGCATTCTACCGACTGAGCTACATCCCCAGCACCTGCCCAAACTTCTTTAATGTGTTGTCTTGCTTTAGCTTCCATGCAACACTCACTTGTCTGCTCTCTAAATTGGTAAGCCACACCCCTTCCACTTAATGATCAGCAAAGCTAAGCTACCTGCAATGTCCCCACCCCCGATGCTAGCAACAGAACCTTCTCAGTACTCACCAGACATCTGAAAGCATCAGGCCCTGTTTTCCTACCCTCTCTCTTCCTGAACTGCCTTCCCCACTGTGACCCTCAGAGCCACTGGGTGTCAGCCTTCTCAGGATGCCCTTCTCTGACCTGCTCCAGGTCTGTTTTACTTCTTCCTGTCTCTGTCATATTCTCCCTGAACCCTCCTTTTTTTCCAGTAGCCTCATCTACTCCAACAGTAGAAACCTGCCTTTGTAGACCTAATGGCCCTGGAGTCGACAGATACCCTCAGTTGAGTGGCCGTCTCTCTGAGCCTCCTGCTTGTCTGGCCGATTGCTATCTGGATAGTTCTGGTTAGTTGTCCCATAGACACCTCAGCATTTCCAGCACTGAGTCACCTCTAACCAACTCCCTTCCTCCCCTGCACTGTCTGCTGTGAACACTTCCATCATCCACTCCACTGCACAAGAATAAGCCCGAAAGTCTTTGATAACTTCCTTCTTCCCACCCCACCCCCCTTCCCTCCTCAGTCAATCAAAAAGCCCTGATGTCTCTAGGTGCCTCTTGAATAATCCCATTTTAACTGTCACCTCCAGGTCAGGCCACCACTCTTCTCAGCTGGATCACCATGGCATTCTTCAGACAGTCTTCCTCTCTGCCTACGCACTGGTTCCCATGAAGACGCCCCACAATGTAGCCTGGGGGGTTTACAAAACTAGTTCTGTATTTTCGTCTACCCACTCAGTTGCTCCCTTTAGACTTAGAAGAAGTCCGCCTCTATGTGCTTCAAGACAATGAGAGCATCGTCCCTCCACAACTCCTTCAGACTCTGATCAATCCATTTCCATGACGCCATGTTCAGCCTTCCCTCTGCTCCTTCCTATGCTGTTTCCATTGACCAATCCACTCCTCTCGTCCTCACCCTACTCAAGTTCTAACAGTGTTTCCACTGTAGGAATCCCTTCCCCTGGAAAACCTCCCCTGTCTTTCAGTTGGGGTGAGGTAACCCCCAACTTTACTCTTCCACATCTCCCATCTCTCTCAACACACACATCACTTTATCCTGGTTCTGTCTACATGCCTGTGGGGATCCCTGTAACCAAAGATACCTCAGAAAAGTATGTGCCAGGTAGAACCCCACATGTCCAACAGAGTGCCTTAGACACAACACACACACAAAAACAGGTGTTGTGAGCTACACATCGTAGCTCATGCCTGTAGCCTTAGCATTTAATTGAACCAGGAGGATTGTCTTAAGTTTGAAGCCACCCTGGGCTACACTGAATACCAGGCAGGTGAGGGCTACATAGAAGACCTTGTCTAAAAGTTAATTATTCATTAATTTTAAAACGCTGAATAATGAATAGACAAATAAATAAATCAAACTCTAAGAGTAAATTAACCTGTATAGAAGGGCCAGGGAGATGACTTAGTGGGTAAAGGCACTTGTGGCCAAGTCTGACAACTTTAGTTTAATCCCAGGTCCCACAAGGTAGAAGCAGAAAACCAGCTCCACACATAATTTCTTTTTCATTCATCGTACACACCCCTGATCCAGACTACCATCATACCTCCCCAAAAGTTTCCTAACTGGCTCTCCCACTCTCCTCACCCCCCCCAAGTCCCTCTCCCTGCAGCAAATGAAGGGACCTTTTGCAAAATCCAAATCAGATCACGTTAGTCCCCTAACTAAGGGCTTCTAATCCAGGCCTGTTAGTGGGCACTCGTAAGTCCAGGACTCGGGAGACTGAGGCAGGGGTACCACTGACACCCAGGTGTTCTAGGCTAGCCTGTGCAATGCAAATATCTCAAAAATAAAAATAAGGCCCAGGATGGTTTCCATCCACACACCTTACCTCAGATCTGTCAAATTTCTACCTGGTTCATCTCTCCCTTGCCTGGGTTTCCAATACCAGCTCAGACAAACTCCTACTTAACCACATGAGATTTCTTTTTCTGTGTAAATTCACCTTGTCTGTATGCCTGCATCTCAGAGCTTCCCCTGACTACCTCAAACTGGACAGCTTTCAGCCACTCCGAACTGATGTCCTCTCTGGTTTGGTTTTTTTTTTTAATAATTAATTTTGTTAAATATGTGTCTGTGCGTGCACACGCGCACACACGTGTGTGTGTGTGTGTAGGTCAGAGGACAACTTGAAGAGCTGGTTCTCTCCTCCCACCATTTGGATCCTGGGATTCGAACTCAGTTCTTCAGGCTTGGTGACAGGGACCTCTACTCAGTGAGCCATCTGTGTCACTTGATCAGTCTTAAACTCTCCCTCTCGAAGAAGCCAACCCTGAGACAAAGAAATCACCCGTGCTGGCTAGTTTTGTGTCAACCTGACACAAGCTAGAGTCATCAGAGAGGAGGGAGCCTCAGTTGAGGAAATGCCTCCATGAGATACAGCTGTAAGGCATTTTCTTGATTAGTGATTGATGGAGAGGGCCCAGTCCATTGTGGGTGGTGCCATCCCTGGGCTCCTGGTCCTGGGTTCAATAAGAAAGCAGGCTGAGCAAGCCATGATGAGCAAGCCAGTAAGCAGCACCCTTCCATGGCCTCTGCATCATCACCTCCTGCCTTCAAGTTTCAGCCCTGTTTGAGTTCCTGCCTGGGACTTCCTTCGATGATGAACAGTGATGGGGAAGTGTAAGCCGAATAAACCCTTTCCTCCCCAAGTGGCTTTTGGTAATGGTGCTTCATTGCAGCAATAGGGGTCCTAACTAGGACATCATCCAAGCATTATTGCAAAATCCAGATAACTGGCTTAGCATTTGCCACACGCTCACATTTTTCCTGCTTGTTGTCTAGACTAGCTTACATACGAGCACCTTGGCTACATCAGGTTTCCAAAGCTTGCCAGAGTTTTTGCCTCAGTGTTAAATCTGAATTCATCCATACTTTGGAGATGTCTTGGTTTGAAGACACCAACCCCTCCTGGAAGTGCTGCCAATAAAACATACAAACAGGAAGACTAATTCCTGCTATTAAAAATCCTACTCAAGGGGCCAGAAGAAAATTCAGTGGTTAAAAGCACTGGCTTCTCTTTCAGAAGACCCCAGCACCCATACAGTGGCTCAAAACCACCTAGAACTCCAGTTCCAGGGGATCCAACACCCTCTTCTGGCCTCTGCAGGCCAGGCACACACACATACTGTATGGAGATACATGTTGGCAAACCATTCAAACCCATAAAATACAAATAAATAAATTTCCTTTAAAATCCCTCTCAGCTGAACAAAAGGTTAACATCCAATGCTTTGGAAAAGACAGTAAACACTTCTCAAGCTTGAAAAGGGTTGTTTGCGCTCTGCATTTGAGCCAGGCACCCTGAACCCTACAGTGCAGCACCACGATCCAACTAACAATCCCCTGCGTTGTAAAGGCAGAAAACAAAACAAAACAAAAAACCTGACCGTGGAGGTGAACAGCAGGATTCTGCCCATTGCCTTCTTTGGGTTTTCATTCAATACACATCCCACAGCCTCAAATCCAAAAGACATTGCTCATCAAAGTCCTCCAAAGATACATGTAGAGAACTTCAAACTATTCCATTTATCTGACAGTTCACAAATTCTTTTTTCTGTCACATTCAAATGACCATAAACACACTAGTTGAAGGTTGAGGAGATGGCTCAGTGGATAATGGTACATGCCATCAAGCCTGAAGACATTTGAAAACCAGACCCACATGGTAGAAGGGGAGGATCAGCTTCCTCAATTTGTCTTCTGACCTCTGTGTGTCATCGTGGTATGAGTACACACGCATACAATAAATAAATGCAAAAATTTCTAAAAAGATAACTTCTTAATTAAAGAAAATGAAGGTGGAGAATGGCCAAAGAAAGAGGCTGGAGGTCAGGCTCCAGCCTACAGGCACTCACCCATACTAATTCACAAGCATGGGCACACACTGCAAACTTCAGCTCTCCTGAACATCAGCACATGTGCCTTACTTTTACCAAAATTCTCCTCATTCAGAGAAATTTCAATCACCAATGCTAACAGCAGATGAGGGGAAAGGGTGTTGAAGAAAACATTTTTAAAAATCCCTATGTTTCAGAACATTAAACACATGCAATCTATCTGCTGTATTAGTCCTTCATTTCCCATCTCCATGATTTTTTCCCTTACTCCCTATTTCAAGCTCAACACTGCACACACACACACACACACACACACACACACACACACACATATACACACAGACACACACACAGAAAGACACACACATACACACACATATATATACACACAGACACACACACAGAAAGACACACACATACACACACTCAAAAAGCCTTGCATCTCTCATGGGGCTAATTAAAAAGGATTTTTATTTCTATAAGCAATGAATGAGATCTTTGTTAACCCACTTTAACAAGATTCTAAACGACCCTGGATTTATCTTGCCCTAGTTTTCAAAATGTAACTGACCCAGAATAATGCAAGCTTATCTCCAAATTCCTTGAGAAAACAGAACCAAAGTTCCCAGAAGCCAAAACTATACATGCAACTTAAGGGGGCAGAGATAGTTTTCTTAAAAACACTATTGTGCAAACATTACCAGAGTTCTTATATTTTTCATTTATTCAGAATATTTTTAAGATTACAGAACTTTGTAATGCCAAAGAAAACAACATTCCAAGAAAATGTTTTTTAAAAAAGATAATATTATGATTATCAGGAACTTTCTGGAAGGTTTCTGTTGTTACAGTACAATGCTAATAGTCTGTAAAAAACCAGTACTTAATTGTTTTCCCTAGATAGAATAATGATCCCGCCAGCAAAAATCAAAACAGAAACAGACTCATGAGATTACCAGTTTTATACAGAGTAACTGAGCAGTATGAAACAGTCAGGAAAGTAAATTATTACATGAGAACACATATCTTCTGTGACTCTTTGCTCACCGTGCCCACCAACACTCCCCACCAAGGACTCTGTCACAAAAGAACAGAAACTGTCCCCAGAAGTCTTCCACCAGCCCTGTTTCTCCTTCCCAGACACTGGGAGTTCATTCTCACAGCCCTGAAGTAGAACAGATGTTCTCCCAGAAACCCAACACTATCACAGCACTTGTCACTGCCTCATGTCACCAGTCACCCATGTTTTCATTCTGTTTGGCACCATACACACAGAAAGACTGCTATCGAGGACTTCACAGACCTTCATTTTTTTGTTTGGATGAGTTTGGTTTTTTTTAAATTACATTTATTTATTTCTGTGTGCATGTGTGCACACATGTGGAGGTCAGAGGACAGCTTACAGGAGTTGGTTCTCTCCGTCTCCCAGGGATATCAGATATCAGGCTTGATGATAAGCACCCTTACCTAAGCCATCTTGATGGCTTTAGTTGTTGGTTTTGTGTACCGAAATGACCACTCAGTTATTCATTATACTGCCGTTTGTTGGAGGCGTAAAAAAAAATGGGAACTTCACTATAGTAACAATATGAGAACTTCATATGCAGGGTGTCTGTTGAACCCTTGCAAGAATCAGAAAGATTATCAAAGCAAGTGACATCCAAAGCCAAGAATGATCTTGAATTTCTGCCTCCAACTCCCAAGTAAAGAAACAACAGGCAGGCAGCACCAACCTCAGCTGATATTGTATAGGGCTCGATCTCATGGCTTCATTCATGCCATGCAGGTACCTTACCAACTGAAATACATCCCAGACCCAATCTGTTTTTTTTTTTTAATGAGAGGCATATATAACTCAATCTGCAATCAATACATCGTATAAACTAGATTTTTATCCATTACTGAAACATCAAAAGATAACCCAGACATTTCTGGTGCTACTCTGAATTTATACGCTAGACACCAAAATTAAGATGGTGACCCTGTACAGTTAAACACTTACCTTATAATAGGGATGATTACCTCAGAGTGCCCATCACTTCTGCCTGACATCTGCAGGCAGAAGCACACCATTTGCCACGATTCACAAAGGTGCTCAGCTTATTTCCGTCTATGTCCTCAATGCCTAGCCTCTGTACACAGCTGGTTCTTTACATCTACCAAGTGAAAACTAAATACTAGAGGGCTGGCAAAATAGGTCAGTGGACAAAGGCTGTGGCCTCTGACCCTGACCACCTGATTATAAGCCCCAGGACCCACAGGATATGAAGAGGAAACAAACTCCCAAAAGTGGGCCTCTGACTTTCACAAGGACCAGGTGTCCATTAGTTAGTTAGTTAGTTAGTTAGTTAATAGAAAAATAAATACCAAATGTGATTTTTTTAAATGAGCATTCCATCTCATTATCGTACTTTGAAACCTCTCTCACTAAACATGAATCATTCATTTTTCCTCTGATATAAAAAAGAAACCCATTTTCTGTTTTAGTTTTTGAGACAGTCTTGCTATAAAGCCCAGACTGGTCTTGAACTCTTTATCTACCTGTTCCATTTCGTCATTAATTCCCACCTAAACAAAATTATGTAATCTTTTTTTTCTTTTTGGTTTTTCGAGACAAAGTTTCTCTGTGTTGTAGCCCTAGCTGTCCAAGATTCTCTTTGTAGACCAGGCTGGCCTCGAACTCACAGAGATCCGCCTGCCTCTGCCTCCCAAGTGCTGGGATTAAAGGCGTGCGCCACCATGCCTAGCAATTATATAATCTTTTTTTTTTTTTAAAGATTTTATTTATTATGTATACAGTGTTCTGTCTGCAGGTATATCTGCAGGCCAGAAGAGGGCACCAGATTTCATTATGGATGGTTGTGAGCCACCATGTGGTTGCTGGGAATTGAACTCATGACCTCTGGAAGAGCAGCCAGTGCTCTTAGCCGCTAAGCCATCTCTCCAGCCCGCAATTATATAATCTTAACCTGGATAAATTTTTTGTTTTGTTTTGTTTTGTTGGTCTTTTTGAGACAGGGTTTCTGTATGTATCTCTGGCTGTCCTGGACTGTTTGTTGACCAGGCTATCCTTGAACTCACAGAGATCCGACTGCTTCTGCCTCCCTAGTGTTGGGACTAAAGGTGTGTGCCACCACGCTTGGCAACCTGGATGAATTTTAATGTTAGTAAAAGTAAGAAATACATGGAAAGCATCTCAGTGGATGGTAGTGCACGCCTTTAATATCAGCACTTGGGAGACAGAGCCAGCGTGGTCTACAGAGTGAGTTCCAGGACAGCCAGAACTACACAAAGAAACCCTGTCAAAAGAAAGAACGAGAGAGAGAGGAAAAAGAGAGAAAGGAGAAAGAGAAAAAGAAAGAAAGAGAGAGAAAGAAAGAAAGAAAGAGAAAGGAAGAAAGGAAGAAAGAGAGAGAAAGAAAGGAGAAAGAGAGAAATAGAGAGAGAGAGAGAGAGGGAAAGAGAGAGAAAGAAAGAAAGAAAGAAAGAAGAGAGAGAAAGACAGAGAGACCGACAGACATGGCAAGCCTCCCTCCAAAAGGCTGCTCAGTAAATAATGAACCCATTTAAATGGAGTCATAATCTAGTCGTAGAGATCAGATCTCTCTCCGTAGCCCTAGAGTTACCTGGGAGCAGAAGAGGTTTTTAATCTTTTATAATATGTCATCTAGATGATAACAGTGCTGAATAAAACATGCAAACATCGTCTGAGATGGCAAAGTCACTGGGCCGGACGTGTGTTCATACAGGTCCACGGTGACAGTTAAGCATCCAGCAGCACCTGGGCCAGGCCACATGAACGTGACCTCCTCTCCTGGTGTTGAGGTAACAGAATGTGGCTCCTTCTAGTTCTCTGGCTATGTAAGAAGATTCTGTATCTAGCATTGTTTTTCTAAAGCATTGACTACCTTATTTGTGAAAACAAATGATTATATAAATAGTGTCCTTTTGGTGGCCCGTATGTTCCACATGCCAGTTCACCGTGAAATATTTTAACTCTGAAATGATGGAGGGAAATGTTCAAAACAGTTCAATCTTGCCTACAACTCCCTTTGAAATTTCTCAAGAGAGACTGGGTGAGCAGCACAGTGGTAGAGAGAGAGCTTTCGTGAGCAAGGGCTTAGGTTCAACCTCTAGCAAAAAGAGTTTAACCAAAAGGATTCTCATGATGCAGCCAACATCCCTCACACTGAAAAGTCAGTGCACTCAAGACATCAACACTTCAATGCTCTTCCCCTTGCAAGACAGAAAGAACAAATTATATCTCAAGCTGAGCATGTCAGCACAGGCCTTTAATGCCAACACTGCAAGGCAGAGACAAGTGAATCTCCCAGAGTTCAAGGCCTCAAGGCCTTGTTCTACACAGCAAGTTCTAGGCCAGCCCACATAACGAGACCTTGTCAAAAAAAAAAAAAAAAAAAACAAAAAAAAACAAAACCAAACAAAAACCTGAAAATTTCTTCAAAAATTAAGGCAGCTCAGGGCATGACCACAAATTCCTATAATCCCAGCACTCCCAAACCAGTCAGAAGGGGGGCCTACACTGAGGCCAGTCTGTTATATACAGTGAGTTCCTGGCCAGACACAATGAGACACTGTAGGGGGCAGGAGGGAAAGGAGGGAAGGGGGGAAAAAGAAAGGGGGATGGAATAAAGAGGGAGGAAGGGGAGAAAGAGGAGGAGAAGACAGAAGGAAGAAAGAAGGAAGTTAAGAAAGGAAAAAAGAAAAGAAGGAAGGAATAAAGAAAGGAGGAAGGAAGGAAGGAAGGAAGGGAGAAAGGGTGGAAGAAAAGAAAGGAGTGAAGGAGGGAGGAAGGAGAGAGGAAAAGAGGGAGAAAGGGAGGAAGGGAAGAATGAACAAATGAACGAACGAATGATGACAGGCAGGCAGGCAGTCGTGGCTTACTACCCTGCTCTGAGTCACCACATTTCTGTACAGATATCTAAATTTTTTTTTTTTTTTTTGGTTTTTCAAGACAGAGTTTCTCTATGTAACAGCCATGGCTATCCTAGACTCACTTTGTAGTCTAGGCCTTGAACTCATAGAGATCCACCTGCCTCTGCCTCCTGAGTGCTGGGATTAAAGGTGTGCGCCACCATGCCCAGCCTAAATTTTTCTTGAGTGCACTCTTCTGCATTGGGGCATGACCACAATTTCCTCACCTTAAATGAGGGTCTGTCTGTTTTCCAATAAAACAGATGCCGTGGCCTAACCAGGCCATTGTACTTGTGCCTCTATCTGCCTGAGCCAGGTTCTGAATGAAGAGAAAAGAAAACACACTTTCCTGTAAACAGCACCCAGAGTCCCCAAGTTACACGGAATCTCCTTCCTTCTTCACTGTAAAGTACCAGCAAACACATGAAGATCTGAGGAAATACTAGCCTGTTCACATCATGAATAAAACCAAATGCTTTTTTTAAAAAAAAAGCTTTAAATATTATTGTTGCCAAGGGTGTGCCATGTGCCACAACACACATGTGGAGGTCAAAGGACAACTTTATAGAGTCAGTTTGCAGTCCTTCCAGTTCAGCCTGGATGCCGGAGACCAAACTCGGGTTGCCAGGCTTGCACTGCAATCGCCTTGAACCACCCAGCCCCCTCACTGTCCCCTCAAATGCTTCTTAAGACTTTCGCCGACAGCCTTCAGCTGCATTGTACTTTACAGAAATATCCTGTCTACTTTTTTCTTTCTTTTTTTTTTTGCCCAAACAGATAATAACTCTACTGTGACACCAACGTTGCCTTCACAGGTATATACGAGTTCCTTCCTTCCCTGCTCTCCCTTCTTCCTTTGTCAGCTTGGCCAGAAGGTCCTTCCTAAACCTCAAACAACACGGAGCCTGGCCTTGGGACGTACATTCATTCCACTCATTGTTTTCCTTCTCCATGGACAGGAAGGTGTTTGTGTCTTGAGTGTCCCTGGCTAACAGGAACTGGTCCTGCCTGGTGTCAAGTATGATGTCATCCCACTCCTCCTACCCATGAAGCAAAGCATTGATACCCTCCACATCTATCACGCAAGAGCATCATCCAGAGAACACAGGTATCTCTTCCGCTTGCTAAAAACAGTCCATGCTAGAAAATATACACCATACAATTTCTGAGTGTTCTGATAATTATTTTAAGCAACTTAGGAACCTGAAATCCCTATTCCACATTCTGGTGTAACATTTGCTATGGAATGGGATGGAGTAAGTCTCCAATTTAAAAGCAGCTGGGGAAAGACCTTGACCAGAATTCCCACTTTCAGTTTGCTCAGCTAGCATAACACCAGAGGGCTGCAGTGAAAAAGCCAGCTTCCAAACACAACTCAGCTGCTCACCAGCTGCGGGAGTCCTGTTCAGCGGAGATGCGAAGATCTACCTTACAATGAGGATGGGGGTTGTTGCCAGTTTCTAGCTATTACAAATGAGGCTGCTATGAACATAGATGAGGAAACTTCCTTGTGATTCGGTGAGGAGTCATTTGGATGTATACCCAGAAGTGGTATGGCTGGGTCGTGATGTAGAGCTATTCCAAGTTTTCTAAGATATCGACAGACTGATTTCCATAGAGGAATGGATAAAAAAAACTGTGGTACATCTACACAATGGAATACTACTCAGCCATCAGAAACAATGAAATCATGAAAACTGCAGCCAAATGGATGGAACTAGAGAAGCTCATCCTGAGTGAGCTAACCCAGACTCAGAAGGATGCACATGGCATCTATTCACTTATAATCGGATTTTAGCCATATAGTGCAGGATAACTATGCTACAACCAATGCACCAAAGGGAACAGGAACATAGACTTTGTTTCCTATCACTGAGACTCTTTGCCCTAGTGGTGTTGCCTTGTAGGCCCCCAGTGTATGAGGAGGCTCTTGGCCCTCATATGATTGCTGAACTGGGGCGGGGAACTGATATGTAGAGACACCCCACTCCAGAGGAGTGGGATGGAAGGGATAGGGGGAAGAGGGTGGGAGGACGGGACTGGGAGGGGTGGAAAGAGGGAACTGTGATGAAGATGTAACCTGAAGTAATAAATAAATATTTAAAAAAATGAGGCTGTGAGGATCAAATGTCATTGGGAAGTCGCAGCCTCTACAGAGAACTCAGGAAGCTTGTTCTGTGGCAAGGAAGTGTTATTAAGTATAATAATCACAAATACACAAGGTCTCAAAGAGATAAAAGGGGATGGAAGAGGAAGAAGGGTTTATCTCAGCTAGCAACTTACAGAGGAGGCTGGGGACAGTTGGCCTTGGGATGGACAAGCTGAACTTCTCCCATCCTAGAAGGAGCAGCCTACACAGAGTACACAGGATGGGAGGACCACAGCGCCTTAGGGAGATGTGGAGTGGGTTACAGGGACATGTAGGGATGTGGTGGGAGACAAGGGTGATAAAAAGGCATGCACCAGAACAGAGAGAACCTAAGGGCCTCACCAAGACTCACCTACACGTGACGGGAAGCCACTGAAGAGAAACAGCAAAGCAAAAAGACAGTAAACACATTTCTGGGTTATATGCCATGAAGTTTCTCCTATAGCTGTTCTCCTATACAAAATTTTTACTCAAAAAATTTATTATAAATATGTAAAAAAGAAGTTGTATTTACTATGTGCCGGGCAACAATGGCACATCCTTTGTGTGACAAGGCTGTCCATCTTCAACACAGCTGCAACTCAAATCTGTATTACACAAATGAGGAGATGATGGTTAAGTGAGAAAAGCTCTCAACTAAATCTAAAGAATTACTAAGCAACAGGCCCAGGATGAGAAGTGAGAGGACAGACTACTTCGTACAGCCAAGTTGACATGAGCACTGATCTTTTTCATTTAAATAAAAATTTGATTTAAACTATTGTGATTATATTTATCAAATGTATATAATGAAAGATTTTTATCTCAATATTTCTTACTGTATACAAATTAAAATTGGGTTTTTTTGGGTTTTTTTCATTTTGTTTTGTTTTTTTATCTTGGGTTTTATTTGGAGCAGGGTCTGGCTAGGTAGTCCATACTAGTCCATAATCTTTCAGCTTCTGCCTCCTAGGTGTCAGCTTTACTGGTGTGTGCCAACATGCCCAGCACAAAATATTTACTGCGACTGAGAAAGGTGGAGGGAGGGGCCTGTGATGGAGATATAACTTGAAGTAATAAATAAATACTTTTTTAAAACCTGCTTCATAGAGATACAGTCTATTCCAATAGCTATGAATTTACATCTGAACGAAGCTAATTATTGAGAACAGATTCAAAAAGAAAATATTTGAGCCAGGCACAGTAGCATGTGCCTCCCAGCACTCACGAGGGAAAGGCTGGAAGGTCAGGGTTTGAAGCTAGCCGAGGCTACATAACAAGATCTTGTCTCAAAATAAATAAATAAATAAATTTAAAAGGAAGGTTATCAGAGAGTCATTTTAGAATCTTTACCCGAAAAATGACTCAAAACCTATAGCTTTTGTGGAATGTCTTAGCTGTTGAATTATACCGCCTATAACTTTAATATTAACTTTTTAAAAGTTTCATAGGTGGGCAGTGGTGGTGCATCCCAGCACTCAAGAGGCAGAGGCAGTGGATCTCTGAGTTTGAGGCCAGCCTAGTCTACATGTCACGTTCCAGGATAGCCAGGCCTACAGAGAATCCCTGTCTTGAAAAAAAAATAGGAGTCTCATAAATGTATTCAAATATTTGCCATAGTCTCACTTCTAGGCTAGCTAAACACAACACCAAGACTTATCAACAAAGATGAAAAGTTCACAACGTAGTGACTTTTCAAAGGGGTATCAGAAATACAGTTAAGCTCAGCGGGAAGCACTTTCGAAAAGACTAATTGTGGATGTACATACAGGATTCACATCATTGAAATCTCACCAATAATGTCACTATTGTTCCCACCTATTAGGACAAAATACAGAGGCGACTGTCAAAGTGGCTAGCTTTTATATTTAGACTGCAGATAAAATGCATGTATATATATGAAACCAAAGATAACCAACTCCATCCCGTGAGAGCAGAAAGCTGAACTAAAAAGATAGTCTAATACTGCCTTGTAGGCTTCTCCACTTGGAAAATACAGTTAGATTTTCAAAACCACAAGAGCTAAGAAGCCAACAGGACTCAGAATTAAAACACGGTAAGTTTCCCACTTCCTTCCAAGTCTGAATTTACCTTGCAGTGAAAAGTGTAGATCGTCGATGTCCAAGGATACCTGTCCATCTTCCGTGGGAAGAGCAGGGCTAGTGGCCATGCTTTGACTCAATGGAGATTAGACCACGTCCATCTCAGTTAAAGAGAACTGAAAGTAGAAAGGGATAATAAAATGTTCGTTAATAACTCTGCAGCTCGGCAAGTCTGGGAAGCACGCAGGAAACAGCAAAAAGCCAAATCTACCCTCTCAAAGAGTGATGGCTCTCGGGGAGGGTTTCCTTATTATGGGAAGAACAAAGTAGCCACGCCTTCTTTTTGAATCATCATCAGGACGGTGCCCTGTGACCTATTCAGGCTCTTTGGAGCTGCTGGCAGAACTCCAAAGAACTAGCTTTGTGGGTTTTTGCACATGATATAAAAAGGAAAGCTGTGCACTTCAAATCCAGAAACATCCAGTACTGTGGTTAGAGGAAGGAAAGTTCACACAGACTGCTGTCTTTGGCCTTCGGCTCACAAGAGTTCTCTGTAAAACCTTTTTAATTCCATCGGTCCCTTCTCAGTTCCATAAATGTTGCCATTTACCGTAAGAGTAACAGTAAACAGTAAGAGCTGAGCCCGCACAGCCTGCAAAGTGAAACTAAAAACACAAATACATCAGTGACTATGTTGAAGAATGTTATATGGTTTTCCCAAGGACTTCTTTTTCTATACTTCTCTCGTAGTTCCACCTTCTGTCTTTTTTTTTTTCCTGGTAGAAGAGACTGAGACAGGGCCTGAGATATCACCTAAGCGAGTGTTCTATCAGTGAGCCTCTTCACCGATTGAAGGAATCCTCCCAATAAAAGTAACTCACAAGCTATAACGCTCTTAGAAAAACGTTGTTTCGTGTGTACAGGCGTCATTATCACCTTCTCAGGGCTGACAGTAAAAGGTGAGTTCTCTCTCACAGATCACCAAACAAGCAAAATCAAACAAATCAAACAGAAAATGTAAATACAGGTCTGTGGAAAGGAACGAATGTAAGAGCCAATGTCAGACTCTGCATATTCGCGCTTAGAACATAACTAAGGGGTGAAGTTCTTACCTAGCATACAAGATGCCCTGGGTTCAATCCCCAAGACTATAAACAAAGGAAAACTCTGTATACTAAACATTTGCAAAAATCCTCTAGCTTTGATACACACTGACAATTGTTTTTTTCATGAGAAAATGTTGGAGAAAAAAACTAAAAACTAAGTTTGAGGATAACAGCTAGTCAGTCATATTAAATATTAAACAGACTAAAATATGCAAAGAATAAAAATCATCACACAGTTCTAAACCCTTCTTTGCCAGTGTTCACAGTGTCCAAACCCTCCCGTAATTATCTCTCTTGCGGATCACTATGTTAAAGATTTTACCTACCAAATACACTCTGTTAATAATTGACTTGTTTCTCCTTTCAGCTGAGATCAGTCAGGAACAGCCTATGGTTACCATGCTGTTCTACTGAGTTGGTTCAAAAGGAAACGCTGTTCATAAGGTCACAAGGGCCAGACCCTGATGGCCAAAGCAGCACAGGTGTTCTCAGCCTTGTCCCCTAGCGAGACCCTCCACTGTCCCTTTCCACGTCCCCGGTCCCCCAGGGCCCAAGTGCTATTTCATTTTAACAGTAGAAAAAAAATGAACTCCAAATGACCACTGTTTCAAGTCGGGACTGTTTTTAAAGAAGAGGAAGGAATAATAGTGATGCACACCTTTAATTCCAGCAACTGGGAGGCAAAAGCAGGTAGACTTCTGTGAGTTTGAGGCCAGCCTGGTCTACAGAGCTAGTTCCAGGACAGTCAAGGCTACACAGACAAACTGTCTCAAAACACCAAAAACAAACAACAACAACAAAAAAAAAAAACCAACCCACATCTGCAGTGCTTAATTCTGTTATATACATAGTCATCGTTCAAAGCACTTTGTGTATACAACTCCTTATGTGCGCTGAGAACCACAACTGTCACCTTTGAAAAGACAAAGCAAAGACTCAAGTATGATAAAGAATTGTCAAAGGACACACAGGTAATAAATGATGGAGCCAAGAGTTGAATCCAGGTGGCTGGAGAGGAGGCTCAGTTAGTACTGTTTGCCGTGCATGCATGAGGCTTCGAGTCCAAACCTCAGCACCCCGAAGGAGCAGGCATGATGGTGTGTACCTATAATGCTAGAACTGAACGGGTGGAGTTAAGAGAATCAGAAGCTCAAAGTCACCCTGGGCTTACACAGCAAATCTGAGGCCAGCCTGGGATGCAGACCCTCTCTCAAAAACAAACAAACAAAGTAAAATCAAAAGCTACACATTGTATCACATACTTGTAATCCCAAGACTCAAGAGGCATTGGTGTGAGGCATGCAAATTCAAGGCTGGCCTGGGCTATATAGTAAACCACAAAGTAATAATAACAACAATCTTGAAGTAATAACATAATAACAACGCTGAAGACCAGATAACTGTAAGTGTTCGGTTATCATCCCAAATACTTTTTTAGTACAATTATTTATCAAAGCAGGTTACTAGGCCAGGTGTGGTAGCGCACACCTTTAATCCCAGCACTCGGGAGGCAGAGGCAGGTGGATCCCTGAGTTCGAGGCCAGCCTGGTCTACAGTGTGAATTCCAGGACAGCCAGGGCTACACAGAGAAATCCTGTCTTGGGGGTGAAAAATAGCTCATAAACAGACAGCCGCATTTTTATAAGTAATATGAGTTATTTTTAAATGATTATGGTCTGCTTATGCAATACATCTCAGAATGCCTGTGGTGGTTCTAAAAACTCAAAACATGAGCAAAGTTCTCTTTTTAAAAGAAATCTTGGCCTTTACTCTGGATTACAAGGGCTACAGTGCTTTCAGCTAAAGAAATGAAATGTGAAAAGAATCTATTTCTAATAAATAAAACTACACATGAGTTTTATTGTCTTCATTTACTTTATATTTTTAGATTTTTCAGGTGATAAATGCTTATTTCTCCTACAATAAGAATATTTTACCTAGCAGCAGGTCAAAACAGATGCTGAGACACACAGTCAAACATTAGGTGGAGCTCTGGGAACCCTATATAAGAGAGGGAGGAGGAGTAGAAAGATCTAGAGGGGTCAAGATCAACACATGAAGATCAACAGAACCAACCAACCTAGGTCCCTAAAGATTTACAGAGACTGAAACACTAACCAAAAAGAAGGAAAAGGCTTAGACTAGACCTAGACCCCCTATACAAATACAGATGATAGGCAACTGGGTCTTCATACAGATCCCTTACCAAGTGAGGGGCTGTCTCAGTCATGGACTCTGTTGCCTGTTGTGGGACACTTTACCCTAGCTGGGCTGCCTTGTCGAGCCCCAGAGCAAGAGGGAACTCTTAGCCCTCATGTGACTGATAACTGAAGGAGGCTGACATGTGGGGGCTCCCCTCACCCGAGGAGAAGGAGAGGAGGGAGAATGGGTAGAGGGTGGGAGGGTGGGACCAGGAGGGGGGGGGCTGTGATCAAGATGTAACTTGAATTAATAAATGTTTTTTAAAAAAGAGTATTTTTTCATGAAACTGGAATGAAGTGTTGTGTAGTTCAGCACCTATTCTGCTGTCCTCATGACATAGACCCTGTCTATATGCCCATAATGAGAAAGGTGGCAGAAATAACATTAGAAAAATCTCACTGGGGGGCTGGTGGCAGACCTTGGAGCTCAGTTGCTGGCCAGTCTGGTTGAATTGGTAAGCTCAAGGTTCAGAAACAGACTTGCCTCAAAAAATAAACTGAAAAAAGATAGAAGACATCCTGTGTCAACCTCTGGGGTGCTCATGCGCGCACACACATACACACACACACACACACACACACACACACAGAAGCACACACACATACACACACACACACACATACACACACACACACACACACACACACACACACACAGAGGTACATGCAAGCACACAGAGAGGCACACACATCTTCAAAGTTTGTCTAATTTTTCTAGAAAATATTGACAAAAACTTTTCTGTTGACTAAAGGGACTTTTGTTTTCTCTTTATTAGATAGCTTCTTAACAACTGCTACCAGACTAACAGAAATGGAAAAGACTGTCCATAGTGAGGATGTGGCAGCGAAGCTAGCTTCAGAGAAATAAGATGTCCCAGCTCAGGAGGATGGAGAGGCAGGTTCATAGATTAACAGTGACTGGGATGCTAGTATTTCCCTGGGACCACCTTCCTGTTCTTATTTCCATTCTTCAGGTATCTATGGTCCTCCCAGGAACTCTGAAGGATGCCCCCCACCTCATCAGTCAAACAATAAGGCCACTCTCAGCTCAGCTACCGACAGTTAAGTTGGATCTGTTTACAAGCTCAGGGCTGAACATTGCTGATACAATGGCAGTAAGTTTTTTCATCTTTTTCTATTAAGTTTTGGGCACAGGTTGGTTGGTTTTGAGGCAGGGTCTCATTACGTAGCCCTGTCTGATCTGGAACCTGTTTTGATGACCAGGTTGCCTTTAAGTAGCAACAATCCTCTCGCCTCTGCTTGTCAAGGGCATACACAATTGGACCCAGCCATTTTTTTCCCCATTAGCTCTCCTAGTTACTTTAAACTGTAGTTATCATTGGACCAGAAGTAATCACTCCTGTTTTCAGGGCAAATACTATCTCCTCTCTGGTCCTTTATTCTCATGACAATCACAGGAGACCAGAGGATAGACTCTAGCAACACACTAGAGAGAAACAGGTCACAGTGACCAGTTAGGATGCTATTGGATTAGAATCGTACAACAAAGCATCACTTGCCACAGGTGCCAACAGTGTCCCTGCACCAACAGTGTCCCTGAGACAACAGCACCCTGTACCAACAGTGTCCCTGCACCAACAGCGCCCTGCACCAACAGTGTCCCTGCACCAATAGCACTCTGTACCAACAGTGTCCCTGCACCAACAGCACCCTGCACCAACAGTGTCCCTGCACCAACAGCGCCCTGCACCAACAGTGTCCCTGCACCAATAGCACCCTGTACCAACAGCACCCTGCACCAACAGTGTCCCTGCACCAACAGCGCCCTGCACCAACAGTGTCCCTGAGACAACAGCACCCTGCACCAACAGTGTCCCTGCAACAACAGCGCCCTGTACCAACAGTGTCCCTTCACCAACAGCGCCCTGTACCAACAGTGTCCCTGCACCAACAGTGCCCTGCACCAACAGTGTCCCTGCAACAACAGCGCCCTGTACCAACAGTGTCCCTTCACCAACAGCGCCCTGTACCAACAGTGTCCCTGCAACAACAGTGTCCTGTACCAACAGTGTCCCTGCAACAACAGCGCCCTGTACCAACAGTGTCCCTTCACCAACAGTGTCCCTGCCCAAACAACGCCCTTGCCCAAACAGTGTCCCCGCACAACAGTGTCCTCGCACCAGCAGTGCCAACAGTGCTCTGAGCCAACAGTGTCCTTGCACCACCTACTTCACCAAGACTAGAGCATCCTGAGGGAGTGCTTCCACTTCCCTAACTGCCTCCCATTGGCCTTGAGCATGGCCCAGATCTCTGAATGGCAGGAACACTGATGAATTGATAAACTGTTCTTTAAGTGGTTACTGCAATTCTAAAAACAACTGAAACTAACAACTTGCAAACTAAGGAGCATTTACTGAGGGCTCGCTAGTACATAGATAATTATTACAAGCTGTGATCTTTTTACCCTTATTTTAAGTAGGGATGAAACCCAGGGCCTTGTTTTCAACACTTTTTTTTCCCAAGACAGGGTTTCTCTGTGTACCAGCCCTGGCTATCCTTGACTAGTTTTGTAGACCAGGTTGGCCTCGAACTCATAGAGATCCATCTGCCTCTGCCTCCTGAGTGCTGGGACTAAAGGCGTGCAACACCACGCCCGTCAGTTTTCAGTACTTCTTAAGTCAACAGGAAAGATTAGAACTAGTCACAACAGTAAAAGTAAGGAGAAAAATAAGAACTCAGTGTGGGGGAATCAGCACTGATCACAAAGGCTCCTACAAATGCTGGATAATTCCACTCCCTAAGTTACCTAAAGTGGTCAAAACTGAGACTCAAAACGTTAAACAGCGGCTACCAAGGGCTAAGGATGCAGGGGTAAGAAGTTAACAATTCCAATGCCTTGAAATTGTCTCGGTGGTATAGAGATTCAGTTTTACTAGACAAGTTCTAGAGGTGGATGTGGTGGGTGACAGTCACATAAAAACGAGTATGTGTTTGACCCCACTGGACTGTGTGCATTTAGAAAGTTACGATGAGGGCCAGGCATGGTGGTATATGTCTTTAATCCCAGCACTCAGGAGGCAGAGGCAGGTGGATATCTGAGTTCCAGGCCACCGTGGACTACAGAGTCAGTTCCAGGATAGGCAGGGCTACACAGAGAAATCCTATCTTGAAAAACAAACAAACAAAATAAAACAGAAGAAGAAATTACAATTTATGTTAATACATTTCCAAGTGAAACTTTCCCAATCTATAATCTCTATCATACTGTAATATAAAGAAAGTGCTAGGGTTAGGAAACACCATTTCTGGACAGGTAGCACTACAGTAAAATGGATGTCCTAGGTGTTCACTCTCAGAAGCAAAATGAGGAAGCAAAACAAGGAGAAGACCTGGGAGTATGGCAAAATAGAGCTCTGAGGAGAAAAACAGAACAGGGCTTAAACAAAGGGTAGAAAAGAAAGCTCCCAGGATGCACTGGGAGTGCTCCTGAGAACATCTTGCAGTGGGTGCTGGGGGAGTAGAGGATTAGGAAGGAGGGAGAAAGAGATGGGAGGAGGATCAGACAGAATGGAGTGAACACTCCTGGCAGGTCATAGAACTTCAGAGAGGAAGTTAGAAGGACTAGAAGACAGGGTCAGCGATTTCAATAAATGGCTCAAACCGACTAGACCACAGGTTCTCAGAAACGTTGTTTTTTAATTTTTAAACAACTTTCGATTGTATATGTGTATGCAAATAAATGCAGGGGCCCACACAGATGCCAAAGGTGGCCAGCTGGTTGTAAGCCACACAAAATGAGTAACTAGAAACCAGACTCAGGTCCTCTGGAAGAGCAGCTAGTGACCTTAATGGCTGAGCCATCTCTCCAGCCCTCTCCCTCCAGCTCTCCCTTGAGCCCTCTGTATACCCATGTCTCCCCAGTTCTCTCCCAGAAACTTTTAAGATGTGTGCTCCTCATCCACTCCAGGGAGATTTTACTACCTGCAAACATGCTCGCTGAGGTTTGAGGAGTTCTGAACGAGAACTCGACGAAGGGGGCCTGACATGGCATTGCCTGATTTTTCTTAGGAAAATAAGCAATGGGTCATCTCTGTGGACAGGGGCAGCAAGGGTGGGGCACAGGGCTTGAGAAACAAACAGTGCTCAGACAAGGCTACAGTGAGGAACAGGAAGCAACAGCCAGAGACAGGGCTGGGAAAGTCACTGCATGGCAGAGCTGCACATGGTCCCTGCAGCATCTTGAATCCAGGGTTTGCACTGGTACCCTCAGCCCAAAAAACACTAGCCTCTACCCAGGGCTGAAACATGAACGACAGTTGTTCTTGACCTACTAAAATTCTGGCAGCTGAAAAGATTGCTCTGAAATCCTGTATAGATAAAAGGACCTCAGTGTCCATGATAGAACTGTTCAGAGCAGCAAAAAGTGGTTATAATCTAATCCTGTTGGTAGGAGGATGAGTACTCAGCACACAGGGGAGGACGATGGCACAATTAAATTGATTAATCAGCAGCAGAAGAGATATACAAAATATTAAAATCATCGTGGGGCACTAAGGAGAAAGTCATTTATATAGTGGATGTAAATTTTATTTATTTTTAAGTTTTTTTTATTTATGGTGTATTTTTCCCCAAACATCTCCCCTTTTTAGTCCAATAAAAGGCTCCTTTTCTTATAACAATAAGTATAATACAAAACAATAAGAACAATCAGGCAACAATTATCAAAATTATAAGGTATAACATACATTCCCAATGTCCAGTCCATATGTATTTAGAAACTAATAATAATATTCCATTATCTATCTATCTCTATGAGTTTAAAGATTTTTCCTAACTCAGTTTCCA
Organism: Lophiomys imhausi; assembly: GCA_907164525.1. Taxonomy (NCBI): domain Eukaryota; kingdom Metazoa; phylum Chordata; class Mammalia; order Rodentia; family Muridae; genus Lophiomys; species Lophiomys imhausi. The sequence continues at coordinate 10,321,381 of CAJQZJ010032322.1, forward strand.
TCCTAACTTGCATTACCAGCTTAAAAACATCTTCTTAGACCTAGAACATCCTTTTAATTCCTAAACAACTTAAAACTTAACTGTGAGACTATAACTATCTAGTCTTCAACCACATCAGAGACCTGAGAAAGATAAATATATCTGAATAAACAGGACATGCAGAGCCATCAGCTTCCAAAACTAAGAAATTACAGACAACTGGCTGCCTGGACAGCCCCCAATTTCTCTCTGTAAAATTGGAGCATCTATCTTCAGGCTTTTGGCCCAGTATCTCTGACAGACGTTGATTGTAAAGCAGGAATAATGAAGGACTTGTCTACCCTGTATTGGCAGAGCTAGGCTGCTGACTTACCTGCTTTCAAGTTTTGTCCTTTTTGGACAGCATTCTGTCTACAGTTGAAGCAAGGGCTTTCTCTTGCTCAGTGACAAGGTTGCCACTAATGCAACCATCTCCAAATGGATTCTTTGATGCTCATCATCTACTTGGAGTAGAATGGGGCAGTATTTTTCAATTTTTTACATCTATTCATTTATTTGCAGGGAGGACTGCATGTGGAGGTCAGTAGACAACTGGAAGGGGTCTGTTCTCTCCTTCTACTGTGTGGGTAAAACTCAGATTATCAGAGTTGGTGGTGAGTTCCTTCACCGGCAGGCAATCACCAGCCCTGGACATAAAGTCTAAACACACAGATACAGTAAAAGAACAGGGATGTGATGCACCTCAGAGAGTAGAGTGTGAAGGAGAGAAAACTTCAACGCACGTCTAAAACTTGAAGTTGTTTAGGAATTAAAAGGATGTTCTAGGTATAAAAAATTCATAGCTAATCTTGCTAACATCTAAGCAGAGAGTTCCTTATGGCATTAGGAAATACTTCTAATTTTTTAAATTGAAATTAAAACAGAATTAACCATGTTTTTCCTTTTTTAGTTTGGTTTGCTTAGGGGGGTTGTTTTGTTTTGGTTTTTTGTTTCTCGTGATAGGGTTTCTCTGTGTATCCTTGGCTGTCCTGGAACTCACTCTGTAGACCAGGCTGGCCTGGAACTCAGAGATCCGCCTGCCTCTGCCTCCCGAGTGCTGGGATTAAAGGCGCGCTCCACTGCTGCCACAGCCCATTCCCATTTTTTCACAGTAATAGAAGCCAACTGAGCTTAGAGACTGGGAGGCCACGGTTGAGAGCACTTGAGCAACAGCCGGAAGGCTTGGCTTTCACTCCAGCTTTGTCACTGACCACCAGGCCTTGCGCCAGCCTCTGCCTGATCCTTCAACTGTGACGTGAGGGTAATGATTTGTCTGGGCCAGCACACAGACTTTCAGGTTTCTGCCAAAGAGTCCAATCCAAAGTCCGCCAATGCACACTTGGAAACGCTGGAGTATAAGCAACCCCATTTGCGGTGCAGTGCCTAGAACATCCAGTCTGGCCACTCCTGAACACTGCTCTACCAGTCACCCAGGGCTGGACCATGCTTCTGAGAACAGTGCTATTAAAGGACTTTGCAGCAAAAGAAAGACTGTGGAAGGTTGAGGGAGGGAGGGAGGGAGGGAGGGTAGCAGAGAGAGATGTGGAAAGGGTAGAGGAAGAAAGGGAGAGAGGGAGGGAAGGAGAGGGTGCTGGATGGCCCACAAACATCTTCCTGGGTGCATTTTAAAATAAGACATCCATTTCTACTTGTAATGATAACCCCTTAAAGTTTGACAATTTTAAGGGGGAACCTTGGCCCCAAGCTGTTCTAGGGGGTGGGAAAGAAAAAAACTAAGGGAGGAAGTGGAGTTTGTCTTGCTGATTTGTGGTCAAATAGTTTCCTGGGGCCAGCAACACACTTCAGCACAGACTAAGTGTGCTTGGTGCCCAGCCTGAAGACTCAAGTTCGATCCCAGAACCCACAAGGTAGAAGAAGAAAACTGACTCCCAAGGGTTTCCGAATTCCACATGCGCACCATGGCACATGTTCATGCACACTCAGATAAATATTTTTTTAAAGATGCTTCTCTGTGAAGCCTGGACTTTTTTCTTAAGATTTATTTATATTTATGTGCATTGGTGTTTTATCTGCATGAATGTCTGTGTAAGGATGCCAGATCCTCTGGAATTGGAGTTACAGACAGTTGTGAGCTGCCATGTGGGTGCTAGGAATTGAACCCAGTTCCTCTGGAAGAGCAGCCAGTGCTCTTAACCACTGAACCATCTCTCCATCCGTAAAAATTTTAATATAAAATGGCTACAAATACAACTGCCATGATTCTAGAGAAATGAAAGAATATCTGGGAGAATGTAGAGCCTTTCTTTCTTTCTTTCTAAGGTTTTTTTGTTGTTGTTGTTGTTTTGGTTTTTGAGACAGGGTTTCTCTGTGTAATGTTCGCTGTCCTGGAACTCACTCTGTAGACCAGGCTGGCCTCGAACTCACAGAGATTCACCTGCCTCTTCCTCCTGAGTGCTGGGATTAAAAGAGTGTGCCACCACTGCCTGGCTTAATATAGAGCCTTTCACTGTGATTAAAACAGTATTTTCCCCAAATTTCCATGTAACATAACTATACCACTACAGAAGAGTATATATCTGTGCATGTGCATGTATGTACATGGGTGTAGTTAATTAATACTGGATGTCTTCCTCAGTTGCAATCCAACATACTTTTTTTTTTTGGGGGGGGGTTGACACAGTGTTTCTCTATGTAATAGCCCTGGCTGTCTTGGATTCGCTTTGTAGACCAGGCTGGCCTCGAACTCACAGAGATCCACCTGCCCCTGCCTCCTGAGTGCTGGGATTAAAGGCATACACCATCACACCTGGCCATTACAGATAGCTATGAACTGCCATGTGGGTGCTGGGAATTGAACCCGGGTCCATTGGAAGAGCAGCCAGTGCTCCTAATCACTGAGCCATCTCTAGTCCAGTCCAACATACTTTTAAAAATATATTTATTGGGCTGGAGAGATGGCTCAGAGGTTAAGAGCACTGACTGCTCTTCCAGAGGTCCTGAGTTCAATTCCCAGCAACCACATGGTGGCACACAACCATCCATAGTGAAATCCGGTGCCCTCTTCTGGCCTTTGGGCACAACTGCAGACAGAACATTGTATACATAATAAATAAATAAATAAATAAATCTTTTAAAAAAATATATATATATATTTATTTATTGAAGATTCTGTATATGCACATAATTTGGTTACATCTTCCCCCATTCCATGCTTATCCCTCTCTCACTACCCCTAAACTTTTTTCCAGCGAGGTGTGTGCATTGTGTTCACGTGTGTATGTATGAAAGAGAAAGAGACCAAGCTGATCAGTCTGGACTGGCTGACTACCGAGCCCCCAGGATCATCCTTCATTTCTCTGTCTCCCCAGCACTGGAACTAGAGGCACACCCCCAGTTTTTAGGTGGATGCTAGGGCTCGAACTCAGGGTCCTCAGGCACAGCAAACATTTTACCAGGTGAGTTATCTCCCCCACTCCCTTGTACACGCGTCTTCACACACTTCCATTGTATCGCCTTTCCCTGCTGATGAAGGATTTATTATCTTAAAAATTCCAAACACTAGTCTCTCCAAGATGTTTAAAGAAGAATTTCTAAAATTGAAATGTTTGACATCAAATAGCAGCCAAAAAATATGTTAGCTGTTAAAATGAGAATCTTGTTCCCAGAATACACTATTTCTATAGAAAAATATTTGCCCACTTTAATGGCAGCTGCAAACACAGCCTGGCACTCAGAAATTATTCTATTATATGTGGCAAAGGCAGAGTGTCCCATGCCTTCCTTTTAGCCAGCACTACTGGAAGGGGCCCGAAATCCACATGCTTTCTTCGACACAAACACTGGCTGCTGTTGCACTGGGACCCACTCTTTCTGTCACTGTGTCCCTTACCCAGAGTAAATTAGCAAAAGCAATCTTTTTCAGAGGGGCTTGTCTTATGATGACCACTGTGGCCCTAGATGAAAGTGAAGGGGCCCAGAATATAGCATCCCAAAATTATCCTCTTTGGAATAAAGTGAGCTTAAGGTAACAATACTAGAAAAGCTTTAAAGTCAGAACATGTTGCCATTCTGTAAAGGAAGCTTGATTTATAAGGACACTTCCAGGGGCTAGAGAGATGGCTCAGCAGTTAAGAGCACTTGCTGTTCTTGCAGAGGACCCAAGTTCACTTCCACGCACTCATATGGTGGCGCACAACCATCTGTACCCTCCAGTTCCAAGGATCCAACAGCCCCTCTGACTTCCACTGGCACCAGCATCACATGTAACACACACACACACACACACACACACACACACACACACACACACACA
>CAJQZJ010032322.1:10325681-10350724 GCA_907164525.1 Lophiomys imhausi
ACACACACACACACACACACACACACACACACACACACACACACACACACAGACACGCTCATGCAGGTAAAGCACTCATAGACATAAGATAAAATAAGTAAGGCTTTGAAAACTTTAAAAAGTACATTTCCATGTATAAAGGTGATTCCCTTCTCTGTTCCAGAAAGAGGATTCTGATTGACCCTTGATGATGGAAGTTAAATTCTAACCACCACGTGTACAGAACATAGTCCCTTTCGTGGTTCCTAACTGCCTCCCTTTTTCCTTTGTCTAGCCTCTCCCACATTTTGTCATCTTTTGGTGAGCAGGTCTTCCAATCCTCACCCACACGTTTGTACAGAACTTCTCTACATATGTAGGGAATTCAAGCTTTTTCCTCTCATTAATTTCCAGTGTAAAGGGCAGGGCCCAAGGTCAATGGATCCTGGGAGGGCAGAGGCGGTTTGGTTATTTTAAAAAGTTTGCTGAGGGGATGGAGAGATGGCTCAGTGTTAAGAGCTAGTACTGTTTTAGCAGATGAGCCAATCAGTGCCGATGTTAGGACAGCTAACGATTTCCTTTAACTCCATCCTGCTCCAGGAGGTCCAATGCCTTTGAGCCCCAAGGGCACCTATACTCATGGTCATACTCCCACACAGACATACAGACACACACACACACACAATTTAAAATATTAAGTTTGCTGCCAGATGTGGTGGCACATGCCTTTAATCCCACCATTCAGGAACCAGAGGCAGAAGGATTTCTATGAGTTTGAGGTCAAACTAGTCTACCTAGCAAGAAGCCACCTTACATAGTGAGACTGTGTCCCAAAAAGCTTGCTGAACCAATTTTCCTCTAACACTGAGGCATAAAATAAATATTATAAAAGCATGAAGTAAATTCACTGCGAGTTGAAGGGTCCTGGTGAGCCAGTGCACAACCAACCATCTATCCATCCATCCATCCATCCATCCATCCATCCATCCATCCATTTAACAAGCCAAGTAAAGGGTGGTTCCATGCTAGGCTCTGAGACAGAGATGAGTATGTGGAAATCGACCCTGTTCAGGGAACAGCAAAAAGAGCAGCCCCTACTTGCCAGGTTCACAACAGCAAGGCTTCTCCTACTCAAGCAAGCAGTTCCTATCATCTTGTTCTCAAGACATCCCTTCGAGACTTAGCAGGCCGGGCTAAGCAAACCTGGGGGTGGAGGATAAAAAAGATATAAGAAATAAGGTAGCCTGGTGAGTAAAGTGAGAGCCAAAGTAATGTTTTAAGTTTTACTTTATGTTTTAAGTTAATTACAATGCCTAAGAGGTCCATGAAACAAAACTGCCTCTAACCTGTAAGCCCCTTGCCCAAGGATAGATACTTCCTGAGATGTTGGGAGCCAATGTTTATGGGAAATAATAAGCTTCAGGTTCTCATTCCCTTCAGCAAGTTTGTTTGACCCAACTGCACTGGATGTGTTGGCCGCATGCAGCAGGGAGGGGAGCGCGCAGACAGAATATCATGATCAGTGCTTGCCCGGCTGGACCTGCGCTTAATTCTGTTTGCCTTTTTAAGCCTGTACAAAATGTGACTCATTGCCATTTTCTGGGAACCCTGGGATGGTCCTGGCCAGAATCCATCATCCTGGCCATTATTTAGTTAAAGATTGCTTCAAATCTGGTTCTCAATTGGAGTGGTGGTTTTATTCTCAATCCCGGGGATTAACACTAGAACTCATTGACAAGATCAAAGGGAGTCTTATTCCCGCTAAACTCTACCACAGGGTGAGCCAGAAGAAAGGTAGAAATTTTTTTTACTAGGTGAATGACTTTTTTTTTCCTTTTAGCCCAGGCTGGCCTCAGACTGGAAAACTTCCAGACCCAGACAGCAAGGATTGAAGGCATGAAACGCATCATCAGCTTAATGTTCCTATCTCATAAGATAAGAAGTTGGAGGAAAACAAAACAAACACAGAAAAGCAAACAAAAGAGATAAGAAGGTTAAACACAGCTCACATTCATTTTCCATAAAAATGAAATTGACCTTTCATTACAGAGGTTTTTTACAGCACATAAGGTGTTTATTAATGAAACTTTTTTTTTTTAATGGAGAAGAGGCCGCTTATTTATGTATATGCTTCACTGTTTTTTGTACGTTTGTGTGTGTGTGCTTTGTGGGGTTTGCACACATGTGCCTGCAGGCACGCCTTCCCACACACACACGCACAGAGCTAGAAGATAACACAACATGGGTATGAACTCTATAGTTTCTCACCTTACTCCCTAGCTGGCAGGCAGCAAGCCCAAGCATTCCTTTCTCTGCCCTTCCATAGTATTGGAGCTACAGATAAAAATGACTATGCCTCACTTTTCATATGGGGCCTAGGGATTTCAGCTCAGATCCTCTTAACTACTGAGCCATCACCATGGCCGTAAAGTAACTTTGAAAAAAAAAAAAAAAGATTTGGAGTTGGAGAGATGGCTCAGCGGTTAAGAGCACCAGCTGTTCTTCCAAAGGACCCGGGTTCAAATCCCAGCACCCACATGGAAGTTCACTGCTGCCTGTAATTGTTGGGCGTGGTGGCACACACCTTTAATCCCAGCACTCAGGAGGTAGAGGCAGGCAGATCTCTGTGAGTTCAAGGCTAGCCTGGTCTACAAAGTGAGTCCAGGACAGCCAGGGCTACACAGGGAAACCCTGTCTCGAAAAACCAAACAATAAAAAATAAAAATAACTTATTTATTTATGCTGTATGTGACTGAGTGGTTTTATATGCACAGGTGCATGCAGGAGACTAAGGATGCCACAAGGAAGCTATGACACTCTGAAGCAAGAGCTGCAAGCTTTTCCCTCAGACATAGGTGCTCAGAACTGAACCCAGGTCCTTTCCTTGAGCAGTAATACCTCCATTCCCACAATGTAACCGTTAGTGTGTCATAGAAAAGTAAAATGTAATCAACTCTACCAATAGCCTCACCATGCAAATGTCACCACTGTTACTATTTCTGAAATTTTTTTCTCAAATTTTCTATTCTAGGCCTTTTATTTTATTTTTACAAAATTGTTACTGTACACACCTGGGCGTGGTGGCTCAGGAGGCAGACACGGGTGGATCTCTGAGTTTGAGGCCAGCCTGGTCTACAGAGCGAATTCCAGGATAGATAGGGCTACACAAAGAAACACTGTCTTGAAAAACAAAAACAAAATTACTTTATATCACATTTTCACATTTGGGGGATCTGCTGAATATTAACAATCAGCATTTCTTTGCCTTTACTCTCCACAAATACAACTTAATGTCTTATTAAATCTTGATGGTTCCTAAGAATTTGACTAAGAAAACAAAGGTTATGGTCATAAGATATCTCAAAAGATCCAGGAAGATTTGGAAGAGGGCAGTGAGACAGATAGAGTGTTACTATGTAGGCTGGGCTTGAACTGAAAAAATCCAACTGCCTCTGCCTCCTAAACTCTGGTACTAAAAGCATGTACCACTGTGCCTAGCGAAAATGGAATTTTGTTTTAATGCTCTTATTATTTAGCTTTTATTTATTACTAGTCAGTAATTGGCCAAGAAAGTATTAATGCATTCAAGACTCCCCTAGCTGGGCTCCTAGCTACTGTTAGCAGGGCACTTCAGCGGTCCACTGCAGACAATGCTTTCCAGCTGTGCAGTAACAAGAATCCAGGCTCATCTGGGCTAGGAAACAACCAAGTCCTGCCTCAAAACACAGCTGTGGTAAAGGAAGCAAGCCCTGCACACATTGGCCTCTCCCTGAGACATCTCTGCCTTGCCTGGCCAAAGCCAGTTCAGACAATCACTTAGCATCACACGAGGTTTGCTTTTCTGTACAAATTTACCTTTTCTGTCTACCTCCACCTCCAAGCTTCCCTAACTGACTGCCTCACACACTGGACAGATTTTGAGCCACCCCACACAAACATTCTCTGTCGTTGGGTTTGTGAGTTGTTTCCCGGAGGAGCCAGGAGTCCAGGCTGGCCCAGCCCTTTTCCATTTCTTCAACAAAAACAATAACAAAAGAATCTGTGCTTGCTAACTCGAAGGGTCCCACATTTATTCTCGAGCAGTATTCCACAACATAAAGAAAACAAGTATCTAAGTGTCAGCTTCATAGCTAATTCAAAAATACAAGTTGGGGCTGGAGAGAAAGATCAATGGTTAAGAACACTCACTGCTCTTCCAATGGGTGGTTCCAAGCACCCACATGGTGGTCTTCACCTATGTGTGACTCCAGTTCCAGATGATCCAGTACCCTCTTCTGATCTCCACTGTCTCTGTACACACATAGTACACATACATACACTCAGAAACACACATAGAAATACACACACACAGAGAAGTACACACACATACACACACACACGGACACACACAGACAAAGAGATAGACACATCATCATACTCCAACTTTATATGCTCAGTAAGCACCCTGGAACACCATACAATGAGAAGAAGTCTGAATCACAGAAACGCATAGCAGCAGGGATGGTGACATCCACCTGTAACCCCAGCACTGACAGGTGAGGCAGGAAGAACTCAGGAGCAGACAGTGGTGGCACACACTTTTAATCCCACCACTTGGGAGGCAGAGGCAGGTGGATCTTTGTGAGTTCAAGGCCAACCTGGTCTACAAAGTGAGTCCAGTATAGCCAGGGTTATTACACAGAGAAACCCTGCCTCGAAAAAAAACAAAAACAAAAACAAAGTCAGCTTGGGCTACATACAGAGACCCTGAAAAACAGCATCAACAAAAAATATGCATGCAGACAGCTAAAAATACAAAAATAAAAATGGGTTTTATAAATTCATGTAACACAGAAATGGCATTTCATCTTACAAATGAAATACATAATCCCTACATCTTATGGGTGGAGGTTGTCCTTTATTATTATCAGTATGTGTGTGTGTGTACGTGTGCACAAACACATATGGTGTGGGTGTTGTGTGCCATAGTGTACATATGAGGTCAGAGGACAACCTCTCCTTCCATCTTTACATGGGTTCTAGGAAGCCAAACTCAAGTTGCCAGCCTTGCTCAGCAAGGGCCTTCACTTGCAGATCCATCTTACAGGTCTGAGCAACCTTGGGCCTGTGTGATTACTCGGAGTCTTTAATCCCAGCACTTGAGAGACAGAGACAAGCAGATCTGAGTTCAAGGTCAGCCTAGTCTACATACCAACTTCTAAGCCAGCCAGAAATGTACAATGAGACTCTGAATCAGAACAACAATAACAAATTAGAGCAGTGATTCTCAACCTTCCTAGTGCTGAGACCCTCTAATACGATTCCTCATGTTGTGGTAACCCTCAACCATAAAATTATTTTCACTGGTACTTCATAGCTGTAATTTTGCCACTGTCATGAATCATAATGTAAATATCTGATATGTAGGACGTATGATATGTGACCACCAAAGGGGTCTTGACCCACAGGGTGAGAACCACTGCTTTAGAGGCTTGACACAATGGTACTCCCCTGTAATCCCAGCATTTGACACACAGAAGAATCAAGAGTTCAAGAACAGCCTTGACTACATAGGAAGTTTAATGACATCCTGGGCTACATGAGACCCTGACTCAAAAAGTAAATTAGGGCTGGAGAGATGGCTTAGCGGTTAAGAGCACTGACTGTTCTTCCAAAGGTCCTGAGTTCAATTCCCAGCAACCACATGGTGGCTCACAACCACCTATAATGTGATCAAATTCCCTCTTCTGGAATGCAGGTGTACATGCAGACAGAATACCCATATACATAAAAATAAATAAATCTTTTAAAAAAGAGAGAGAGAATTTTTAAAAAGTAAATAAAAATAAAACCACTTAGAGTCAACCACTGTTATCCATTGAAATTAAACGAAGAACCAGGTGGTGGTGGTGGTGGTGCATGCTTTTAATTTCAGCACTTGGGAGGCAAAGGCAGGAGATCTCTAGGAGTTCAAAGTCAGCTTGGTCTACAGAGAGAGAGTCCCAGGACAGCCTTGGGTCCTCATGTTTCGAGCCCTGTCTCGAAAAACAGAAAAGAAAAAGGAAATTAAATAAAGAAAATTTAGGAAGATGTTACCTTTATTAAAAAAAAAATACATTCCACTGGAGACTTAACGCTGGGTGCTATGGTGCCCCTTGAATTGCTGGTCCCCATGAATGCAGCAATACTTTGCTAGGTGCTGAACTCTGCTGTGTGGCTTTTTCATCCTAACTAAAGAACAGATATTTACCTTTCAGTGTGTGTAGAATGCATATTGGTAAAGGAAGAGGAGAGAACTGCTTGTCCTTTGTTCCTAATTCATATGAATAAATTGAATCTCCCTCCTGTGTCTCCAGCTTTGGAAGGTTACCGTTGGGAGCCCCCTTCCGTCTTGGTGGAGTTACCCACATCATGTTCCCTTTTCTATATGCATGCAATTATCCGTCTAGGCCAACTTGGCTTTCCACCTTCCCAGTTCCATTCCAAGACTGCCAGTCTAGGTCAGTTTTTAGAGGAGATGAGTCTCCTACCCCAGTCTGAGAGTGGAACACATCAATAAGAAAAAAGACACACATTAATCTGAATTGGGCATGTTGGCACATGCAGAGCCAGGTGGATCTCTGAGAATTTTATACCAGCCTGGTCTACGTAGCAAGTTCCAAAATCATCATCATCACACTCTCACTTGAAGAGGAGCTTCTCAACATCTTTTGCTACTGAGACAAATTAACTCCAAGTCACGGTTGGAGGGAGGGCAGCTAGCTCTTGGTTTTCCCCAGTACTCAGAATTCTTGGTGAAGCAACATGACTCCAAATTCCCTTTGTATCTTTCAGGTGCAAAACAGACTCCCCTTATGTGTCAAGCGTGTCTGACTGGCAGCACACCAGCTTCATAGACCTCATGCAGCCAAGGATAGCTGGGAATGCATGCCCAAGACAAAATCGTATATGTGCTTAAAGCATTATGAAATTTGTCTGTGATATTTATTTATTTATCTATTTATTTATTTTGATAACTCAGTTGAGTGGTTCTCCAAGCTTGCATTTTTATAGATGGTAGTCTCATGCTGCGATGACAAAAGAGTGGCATGCCTGCCCTACTCCACTTCTATTATTCCTATGGCCTAAGACCCATACTTCTTCCAGCTGTCTGTCATTCCTCAGTATGAAGTCAGGATTTCCATTCTTCCTGGAAGGAAGAGAGTCACTAAAGCCCTGTGCACACAGTTGTAGGCAAACACATTTTTTTTCTCTTAAATTCATTATCTTAAAGCACTCTTATCTTCACACCTCTTGCTGCTTCACAAGGGTCTTCAAGAGCAGAAAGTGGAACCCAGAGAGAGTGGCATCAGAAGACCATTATTTTGATTCCTAGTGCCCCAATAAAGATGTTAACCAATGTCTCTAGATAATCGACCAATCCCCCCTCCCCCAACACACACACACACACACACACACACACACACACACACAAACAAAATCATGCACCCTAGTGAGCAGGCCAGTCAGAAAGCTGCAGGATATAGCCTTCTGACTGTATCGAGTTGTTAGATACAGGCCAAGAAGACCCAGACTCCCCAGCCCCACAGGGTGGAGTCACTGTCATGTTTCCATATGTGTCATCCTCCCCGCTCATTAGTCAACAAATAACACCTATATTAATGGCCCAGGCTATAAATTACTGAAAGCCACACCTGAGACCAAGTCAAGAAACACTAGAAAACAGAGGTGGGTGACATGCACAGGCAGCCACAGGCACTTCTTACAGAAGATTCCAGATGCCTGTCTCCCACCCTCCAAAATTAAACAACATCTACACGTTCACTTTTCTTTTTAAAGCTCTTTGTTGTTGCCGCTTTGTTTCATGCGTATGACTGTTCTGCCTATATGTATCTATGTGCAGTGCATGCATGCCTGGTGCCCTTAGAGGTCAAAAGAGTGAATTAGATTCTGGAAAATGGAGTTACAGTCACCTGTGAGCCACCATGTGAATGCTTAGGACCCAACCCAGGTCCTCTGCAAGAGCAGCAAGGGTCCTACCTGCTGAGCCCAATCTCCAGCCCCCGCATACTGACTTTGCCCTTGCTGGTTTGTTGTTGTGAGACAGTGCTCTCACACCTCTTAAGCTGACCTTGAGAGTCAGCTAGGCAACGGAGGTCTGACTTGAAAGAGCTTCTGACCTTCTTTCTCACCTCCGGGAATCATAGGCACCTAAGACAAGGATCTCACACTTGGAGTCCAGGCTGGTCTAGAACTAGCTGTGTTATGTATCTATGTGCAGTGCATGCATGCCTGGTGCCCTTTTCATTCCCACCTGAAGGGCAGAATTTGGTTCCTGCACTACCACCCCCCCACCCCACCCCACCACCCCTCCCCCACCCCGGCCCACTTTTCATTCGTTTGGTTTAGTTTGGTTTTCAAGACAAGGCTTCTTTCTGTACCTTTGGCTGTCCTAGAACTAGCTCTGTAGACCAGGGTGGCCTTGAAGTCACAGGGATTCACCTGCCTCTGCCTCCCTCCCGAGTGCAGGGACTAAAGGTGTGCACCACCCCGACACCTGACCTTTTTGACTTCTACCAACAGCAGAAGCACAGAAAGTCTGGCCAGGACACTTAACGTGCATCTAGTGATTCTACTCAATTGTCACCTTACGAGGTGGAGACGGCTCTCATTTCCATGAGCATAGTTCCATTAAACACCATCAGGGAAGGTGGTAGGTAGAAATAAATGAACTAAGAGTATCTCAGCAGGAAAAACAGAAATGCTCAGAAACCTTATTCACTTACACAAATCATGCCCAAGATACCCTCTTGCCAAACTGTTGACCTAGTCTGGCACTGGGCAATAATAAACTCTAAAAGTGAATGCAGACTTCACTCCTCTCTCCAAGTTCTCTGACCTGTTATTTTTATATATGGGAACAATCATGTGCACCTTTGTTCTCTCCCCAAGACTTCCCATAACCTATTAATAGAGCTGGAAGTTGTCCAAGTCTAAATATAATTCATTAACAAAAGTGGCAGTTCAGTGACTGACAGTGTGGTTTTGTTTCTCATCCTCAGAGAAAATTAATTGTCCAGCAAATTAATGGTTCCCTCTTTCATCCCTAGAGATGAACAATTAAAACTGAGTTAGATCTCAGTGTGTCTGTCTGCTTCTGGATGGGAGTAAATGTTAATCTTCAAAAACTTGGTTCAATGGGTTTTTTGTTTGTTTGTTTGGTTGGTTTTTAATTAGAAAAATACAATGGTATCCACTATTACAATTAAATAAATTTTCAACCACCAACTCTATCCATAGCCACCAAACCCACACCTGTATCTGCCCAAAACATAGCCCTAACCCTACCAGAGGGGGAAAAAAAAAACAGGCTGTAGTTGAACAGCTAAGGAGATGTAATTCCCTAGTTCAGGAACACAGTACAGATAACCAGCATGCCTGAGCATGCTTTGGGAAAACTTTTATCAGGATCCCATCTAGGTCCACAGGACTCCAGATGTGGAGAACCAGCAAGAGACTTGAACGTAGCCAAGCCTTGACCTATTTTAAATCTTAATTTATATACACATTAAGAAAAAAAATTGAAGCCGGGCGGTGGTGGCGCACGCCTTTAATCCCAGCACTTGGGAGGCAGAGGCAGGCGGATCTTTGTGAGTTCGAGGCCAGCCTGGTCTACAAAGTGAGTCCAGGACAGCCAGGGCTACACAGAGAAACCCTGTCTCGAAAAAACCAAAAAAAGAAAAAAAAATTGAAGCCGGGCGGTGGTGGCGCATGCCTTTAATTCCAGCACTTGGGAGGCAGAGGCAGGAGGATCTTTGCGAGTTCAAGGCCAGCCTGGTCTACAAAGTGAGTCCAGGACAGCCAGGGCTACACAGAGAAACCCTGTCTCGAAAAAACAAAAAAAAAAACCAAAACAAAAAAAAAAGAAAAAAAATTGAGCCAGGCAGTGCTGTTGCATGCCTTTAACCCCAGCACTCGGGAAGCAGAGGCAAGTACATCTGAGTTCCAGGCCAACCTGGTCTACAGATCAAGTTCCAGAACAGCTGTGGCAACACAGAGAAACCCTGTCTTGAAAAACCAGTATTAAAAAAAAAAAGAAAGAAAAGAAAAATTGGGAAGTCCAGAGTCATATGTATGAATCCCTGTATGAAATCCTTTTAGCAAGAAGGAAAGACACTCAGTCGGACAATTTAGGTTTCCAAAGCCAGCCATGACCAACAATTGGGGTCTTCTTAGGAAAGAGGTAAGACCTTCAGTGATAACTTGTTTTGGTGGGGCTTTGGGGTTTTTTTCTTTCTTTCTTTTTTGTTGTGAGGGTAGTTTATAAACAGTGTCTCTAGTAGCCCCTAGCTGGCCTCAAATCATGCACCTGAGACTGGCCTTGAACTCCAGCTCCCCCTGCATTCACCTGTCGCAATACCAGACCTCCCTAGTTTATTAACTGCACTCAGTGGGTTTCTCTTTGGCCATACAGCAACTCCTGCACAGTGACAGAACAGGGTCTTAGCTGGGCCTCACCCCTTGCCAACCGGAACAGAGGCAGAGTCTCCACTCTGTCCCAGGCTTTCCGGCATCCAGTCATGGTCTAGGTGCTTTGGCTGCCCTGGGACCTGGGGAGCATGCCGACAGCTGACTCTTCATCACCTTGATCACCATCCTGTTAGTACCAGACATCTTAAATTGTGAGCCACAACCCCATATGGGATATTACTGAATATAGGGTCATGAAAATATGGCAACAATGGCAGGGCGGTGGTGGCGCATGCCTCTAATCCCATCACTCAGGAGGCAGAGGTAGGCAGATCTTTGTGAGTTCGAGGCCAGCCTAGTCTACAGAGTGAGTGCCAGGACAGACAAGGCTACACAGAGAAACTTTGTCTTGAAAAAGAAAATATGGCAACAATAAAAGGTGGCTCCTGGGACTGAAGAGATGGCTTAGAGGTTAAGAGCAGCAGCAAATATAAATAAGCAAGAAAACAAACATGGCGCCTGCAACCACCAAAATTTAATTCTAAGTCAAGCGTAGAACTAATCTGAGATGTTCCCTGGAGTGCTTTTCCATGCTGCATGGCAGCACTTCCCTACAGCCTTGGTTCTGAACACATAGCATGTACCCTGTGCATTGTGTGTGCTGCCATGCAACAACACTGATGAGCATGCCTCAAATGGCTCAACCAGGATTCAAGGCTATGAAGCTCCATGCTGGACTGTACATAGAAAACACAGCCTTTAAATATTAACGTCTTTCCTCAGCATGCATCCAATTGTTGTATTAGGGTATTTCATTGTAAAATTACTCTTTGAGTTCCTGGCTTGAATGTAATTTTTTTTTAAACCATTAGAGGTTGGAGAGAGAGAGCCTAGTGGTTAGGAGCAGTTGCTGCTCTTCCCAAGGACCTAGGTCCAGTCACCAGCACTGACCTTGGTGCCCCACAACCACCTGTAAATCTCTAGTTCCAGGGCATCCAAAACCCTTTTCTGGCCTCTGCAGACACCAACACTCACATGCACATATGCACACGGAAACACGCACATACACAGAATATAAGTTTTTATTCATTAAAATAGATTTGGGGGTGGGGGTGGGGAGATGGCTCAGTGATTGAGAACACTTACTGCTCTTATGGAGGAGCCAGGTCCAGTTTCCAGCAGCCACATGGCAGCTGATGACCACGGACAACTCCAGTCCTAGGTGATCCAACACACTGCTCTGGCCTTCACAGGCATGGCGCACTTGCATACATGCAGGCAAAACACTCATACACAAAATAGAAAGAAATTTAAAAATTAAAGGTTTTAATGAAGCCGGGCGGTGGTGGCGCACGCCTTTAATCCCAGCACTTGGGAGGCAGAGGCAGGCGGATCTTTGTGAGTTCGAGGCCAGCCTGGTCTACAAAGCGAGTCCAGGACAGCCAGAGATATTCAGAGAAACCCTGTCTCGAAAAAAACCAAAAAAAAAAAAAAGGTTTTAATGAGTTTTGGCTTGGGATTAGGACAGAACTTCCAACCATTTCTAAAATGGCCCTAAACGTTCTTCTACCATTTTGTGCTACATATTTATGTGAAGCAGCATTCTCACCAAAATCAAGTTATTGATCAACTCTGGAAAACACTGAACACCTTTGACACGCTGCACTAGCAAAAATTCAGCCAAGACTCAATTCCTTATGCAAAAATAAACAGGTATATTCATCTCTTCAGCATACAAGTTAATATTTAGTCATTTCAACATTATATGTATACCAGATAATTGTCTTATATCAATTTCATTATGATTTATTATCAGTAAATGTTTGATATGTTATGTCAACTTTATACATCTAATATATATTTTTTTTTTTGGTTTTTCGAGACAGGGTTTCTCTGTGTAACAGCTCTGGCTGTCCTGGATTCGCTTTGTAGACCAGGCTGGCCTCGAACTCCGCCTGCCTCTGCCTCCCGAGTGCTGGGATTAAAGGCGTGCACCACCACACCTGGCAATATACCTATATAAGCGGAGTCGCAAAAAAATTTCTTGGATTTTGTCCTAGTTCACTTTCTACGGCTGTGATAAAGCACAGACCAAAACCAACTTGGGAAGGAAAGGGTTTATTTCACTTCACAGATTATATGCTCCATTGTCTAGGGAAGCCAGGGTACAGGTCAAGCAGAAATCTGGAGACAGGACCTGAAGGAGAGGCTGTAGAGAAATGCTGTTTACTGGCTTGCCTCAGGGCTTCCTCAGCCTATATAAACCCCAGGACCCCTGCCCAGGAGCGGCAAGGCCCACATCAATTTTAAAAATGCCCCACAGATTTGTCCACAGGCATGGCTGCAATGAGGTTCGTTCTTCCCAAATGACCCCGTGTCAAGCTGAGAGAAACAAAAGACAAAAAAACTAACTAGCCCAGATGAAAAGGGGTTTAAAGTAGAGAAAAGTTTAAGGACCTCTGCTCCAGTATACATAAAGAGTCTCAGTCTGTCTGTCTCTGTCTTTCTGTCTGTCTCTCTCTCCAGTTAAACTCAGCTGAAGCACTGATCCCTCACCAATACCATTGCACAATGTCTTTTAAACAAACCCGATTCCACAGAAGCAGCTGAGATCACTGTCCCAGGAAAGCCACCTTCCTCCCCACCCCAGATTCCATTTCCAATAGAAGGAACAGGGTAGGAAGGGGCCCTGAAATGTCACCCCTGGCAATGCAGTAAAGGGACTTACTTCCTCAATCATCTTTGCTTTGCTCACAGGGCCCTGTGGAAAGTGAAGTTTATTGCATTAACCCTGTTCTTTGGGTCTGGGTGGTTTTGTGGTTTGTGGGTTGGTGGCTTTGGTTTTGAGTCTGATGTTTGGGATTCCCCCCCTGCCCCCGCCATGGGGTCACACTCAAGAGCTTTAAGCACCCTGGGCAGTGCTCTACCACACAGCTATGCCTCAGCTCCACCAGAGGCTTCCGCTTTTTTTAATCTACACTGTAACGTCGATTATCGCTAAGATTGGGAACTCCACAAGTGAAACCCCACCCCAAATCGGGAGACTTTAGGAGTCAAAGACTTGAAAAAGCTGTATGCATGTGATGATCAGGGGTGCTGAACTGAAGGAGCGGCCTCTGAGAGCCCTGTTTGCTTCCTCCTGTAACACCATGACCTTTACACAGGCAAAACTTTTCTTTTCTCCTTCTTAAAAACTGTATTACTATTTGCATATGCATGTGCACTAGGAGAAAGAGCCATGGAGGTACCACAGTACGCATACGGAAGTCGGAGGACAACTTCCCACTTCTACATGGATTCCAGGGCTTGAACTCAGGTTGTCAGGTCTTGCAGCAAGCCATTTACCAAATGAGCCATTTCAAGGGCCCTTTTTTTCTTTTCCTTTGAAACAAGGTCTCATGTTTCCCCAGATGCCTCTAATATACTATGTAGCCAAGGCTGACCTTGAACTCCTGATCTTCCTGACTCCGCTTCCAGAGTGCTGAAATTAAAGGTATGTACCACCATTCCTAGCTTAACAAAATTTCTTTAAATCCTTTAAATGTTTTTAATATATCATGAATCAAGTCATAAGGCAAGAAATGTAAGGAAAAGAACTTCAGAACCACCAGGATGATACTAATTTTGACAAGTAAACACAAAAAGCTAAAAAAAAAAAAAATACATGGCCTGTTTTTAAAACATTCTTTTGGCAGCATGCTTGTTCACCTCTGACATTACCCGCTTACAAAATCCACCAGTTTTTGTGCCTAACAAATAGCAGTTTCAGCAAATAAGTTCAAATTATTTTCAGCTTCATAGAGAAATTTCTTTTAAACAACATTCTCAACTTAACATTCCTATTAGTCCCAAGACAGAAGAGACTAGTTTAGATAGCATTTTTAAAGATAAGAACACTCAGACAGGTGACAGATGACAATCCCCCAGCCTATCTTCTGCCCACGGTATCCAGCAAGTCACAGCACCCTGTCACTTCCCAAGTACAGGAGGGCAGTGCTCCATGAAATGCAACCTCAACCGTGAAAATCATTTTGCAGTGTTTCGGTGTTCCTGTACAACTTGGAGGAGGTTAAATAAAATTCAAACAAGCAAGTGTTGGAAGCCTTGAAGGATAGCTATGTCATAGGTAGCTAGTCAAAGTGAGTGGTACAAAAGATAGAGCAGAAGATTCGAGGGACCAGGAAGCCACCACAGTGGGACAGGAAGATTACAACCTTCCAAGCTGACAGCACATTTAACTGTCTTAATCCTGGTGCTTAAGATCGGAGAGAACAGCCTTCCAGAAAGCAGATGCGAGTAGCCAACAAGAGCGTGTCATGGGCACCTGTTAACTCAGCACTGACTAGGGACAAGAGGGCCACATATAACAAGAATTTAAATAAAGACAGTTTGGGAAGGCCCAGACAGTAGACAGCCTCTGTTTACTTTCTCCCTCCCTTTATGTTCTGAGGCCAAACCATGGGTGGGTGAGGTGCCCATGCACAACTCCTGGGCTTCCTGCCTCCACCCACCTCCCAAGTGCCAGGGTAACACGTATGTACGAGCTCATCTAATATATGCAATGCTGGCACTCAAACCCCAGGCTTGGGGCACAATAAGCCTCAAGACTGAGTGAGGTGCAAATGGTTCCCATATTAGGGGCTCAAGGAAGTACTTGTACAGTATTTAATTTTTAAGTCATTTCTCCCTCAAATCAGCCCTCCTTTTCTTTCCTTTTTTTTCCCTCCCTTTCCTTTTTTTGGTTTTTTGAGACAGGATTTCACTGTGTAGCCCTGGCTGTCCTGGAACTCACTCACTCTGTAGTCCAGTCTGGCCTTGAACTTACAGAGATCCACCTGCCTCTGCCTCCCAAGTGCTGGGATTAAAGGCGTGCGCCACCACTGCCTCGTCCTCCTTTCCTTTTTAAGGGTACACTTCTTCTTCACTCTGTGCCTCTGAAGAAGCACCCATTTCTCTGCAGTCATTTTGAAAATTGGGGGCTCTGACTAAACATTTGGCACTCGGCTTCATCTAACCACCAGACCACCATCATATGGACTGGTTAACAAAAAAGCAGATGGGGAGAAACAGCTAGAAACTGACTGTGATATGTATAAATTAGAAACTGTCTTTCTTACACTCTCAAACATTAGGTGGAGCTCCTGGAGCCCTATATAAGACAGGGAGGAGGAAGAGAGAGATCTAGAGGGGTCAAGATCAACACATGAAGATCAACAGAACCAACCAATCTAGACCACAAGAGGCTTACAGAGACTGAAACACTAACCAAAGAAAGAGAGAGCGAGAGAGCGAGAGAGAGAGAGAGAGAGAGAGAGAGGGAAGGAAGGAAAGAAAGAGAGAGTGAGAGAGAGAGGGGGGGAAGGAAGGAAAGAAAGAGAGAGCGAGAGAGGGAGAGAGAGAGAGGGAAGGAAGGAAAGAAAGAGAGAGCGAGAGAGAGAGAGGGAAGGAAGGAAAGAAAGAGAGAGAGCGAGAGAGAGAGAGAGAGAGGGAAGGAAGGAAAGAAAGAGAGAGAGAGGAAGGAAGGAAGGAAGGAAGAAAGAAGCTGTCTTTCTATGCCTGGCATGGTGGTGCACGCCCTTAATGCCAGTGCTTTGGAAGCAGAGGGGACATGCACACAGGACATGCTGAAGGAAGGATTGTGACTTTGAGGCCATCCTAGGATACACTTGGGTGACTAGAGACATGGCTCAGTGATAGCAGGCACACTGCTCTTGCAGAGGACCTGAGTTCAGTCCCAGCACCCATTTCAGAAAGCTCACAACTGCCTGGAACTCCAGAGGATCTGAGACTGCCTTCTGGCCATAGAAGGCACTGTACATACATGACCACACTCCATACAGACATATCCACATCTGGATAATTAAAAATAAAAGATTTTTTTTAATGTTTTAAAGGAATGGGGAATTAAATGGAGCAACTATAGGGATGGTGACTTTAAAAAAACAGATTTGGAGCCAGATGTGGTGGCACAGGCCCTCTACCCCAGCACTCCAGGAGATGGAGGTAGGAGCTCTGTGAGCTGGAGGCCAGCCTCTGATCTGCATGAGTTCCAGGACAGCCAGGCCTACATAGTGAGACCCTGTGCTCCAACTGAGTACCCTGCAGTCAATGCCACTCCCCAGGGGAAGCAGGGGACTCCAGAACACTGGCAAAGGTGTTTCCACTTCAATCTCCAACAAAGTTGACCATTCTCACCTGAAGAGAAACAACCAGAGCTATTTATTTGTTGTAGAGTTTTCCCCCAAGGACACAAATTTGCCTGCTCTCAGACACATTTTAGGATCTGATCTACCCTCCTATCTCCCCAAAAGAACAGAAGGTCCTGTGCACACAGTGTCCTCTTTGTCTTTTTCTTGTAGAGGGCATGATGACTCCATCAGAAATTTATCTGGCCTAAATTTAAAATAAAATAAAAGTAATCTGCTTCTATTTCTAAGATTACAATTCGTCAGGGAGTTTTTTTATTTTTAAAAGCGTTTAGAATTCACACACTTTTCCATAAAGATGAAATGTCCTATAGAGCATATATCTCTCTTCAAGGACTAAGGTCACATGGGTCTTCAGTTTCTTTCTTGGAATCTCAAGCTGAGTTTGGAGTTCCTGGGGGATTATTTTTCTCTTCTCAAAGCCCTCCTCATGGAATGGGCCCCTGGCCTTACCCCAGCCCACCTCATACACTGCATATGTAGCCTTCAACAAGAAACATGGGGGTGGGAACACAGTTCAACAATAAAGTACATGCCTATTATGTGTGGGGCTCTACAGTCTATCTCCAGCTCAGAAAAAGGAGAAGGGAGAGAAAGGAGGAAGAGAAAAAAGGGGAGATAAGAAAGAAAGCCTAGGTTGTTTTCTCTCCATTGCTGAACAACTCAACCAAACCTCAAAAGATATCTCACACAGGCTACAGTATTTTCCTGAGTAAACACAAAACTAAACCCTGGAAAATATGGAGAAGTGGCAGGACCCCTAAGGCGCAAGGAAATCTGTGTGATACTTAGAGCCCACTACCAAGAGAGATCCTAAAATCTGCAGGAGCCTTCCAGAGTTGCTCAGTAGTAACACATTCCTTCTGACCACTAACAGCGCAAATAAAAGTGAGCCGTCCCCCTGCATAAGAACAGGGGGATTTCCCTTTTAAAGGTGACAAAACTGGAGGTACTCTGCTTGAAAATAATAAAACAGTAAGAGAAAAGCTAACATTTATTCAGTCATTATTTTTTACCGCACACTATCCATGAACCATGACTTTGGCAAGTCTATAAAATACATCCCATCCACCCTCTTTAGGGAAACTGAAAGATTAAGTAACTTATCCAAAAGCACACAGCGCGATTAGCAGGACTAACTTCAACCCAAATCCTTCAGGCTTCAAAGGCCCTGTCCTTAACCACTACAGCAAGAAACCCGATAGGCAACATATGTCCAATCCTCTTGTTTACTGCATAAGTCTGTAGAGGAATTTAATATCCCATTGTCTACATCCATTCCAACCCGAATGTGCCCAGGAAGTTAAAGTCGGGCCTGATTAGTACTTGGATAAGAAATATTTATTTACACGTTTTCTGAGCTTTCAGTACAGGAACTAAACAGATGAAGCCAGCCTCGTGGCACAAGCCTGTAATCCCAACACTGGAAGAGAGGCTGAGGTAGGAGGACTTTAGGCTGTAAGCCAGCCTGAATCACAAAACAAAATAATGTTGAAAGGAAGAGGACATAGAGACAGACCTGAGAAAGTGCAAAAAATGAAGAGAATCATACTGTGACCCATGTAATTTACAGAAATGTTTGTTTTATTTGTTTTATGTTTTTAATGTGTGGTTGGTTTTGTTGTTGTGATTTTTTTGTCTTTATATGTATAGGTGTTTCATCTGCATGTCTGTCTCTCTGTGTATCGTGTGTGTGTGTGTGTGTGTGTGTGTGTGTGTGTGTGTGTGTCATTTGGTGCTCTGTGAAAGACCAAAGAGGGTATCAGATAGATTCCCTGGGACTGGAGTTCAAATGGTTTTGACCCACCATGTGGGTGCTGAGAATTGAACCCAGGTCCTCTGAAAGAACAGCCAGTGCTCTTAATCACTGAGCCACCTCTCTAGCCCCTATTTTGATTTATGTTTGAGACAGAGACTGTAGGATAGGCTGGCCTATAGATCACTATGTAACTGAGGATGGCCTTGGACTTCTAGCCCTCCTGTCTTTCTTCTTTCCAGTGCTGGTAGAGTATGCACAATCAGGCTTGATTTACACAGTATTGGGGACCAAACTCAGGCCGTGCAAACGCTAGGCAAGCAAGTCACTGACTGGGCTACATACCAAGCCTAGGGACTCCTGTGTAAATTACTATTGTCAGAAATTATCCACTCTTTCCGAGAGAGAGAGAGAGAGAGAGAGAGAGAGAGAGAGAGAGAGAAAGAGAAAGAATAAGGAAAAAGAAAATGCATTTGGCTGTCAAACTGGTGTGATAAATTAACTAACAAAACTGGTTTTGCAACAAATGAGAAGCTCAAGGTCTTGGAACTCTTACCCTGGTTAGGATCTACCAACTAAGCCAAGAATATTAAAAGTGGGTTAGGTTTGATGTGTGCTGGGCTTTCAGAAGGGAAGACTACTAAAATAAGATCCAGTGTTTACGACACCTTCAGAACAAACCACGACACCAAGCATCTAGGTGAAAAGGAGAAAGTCCAAAGTCTAGAGACAGTGGGGAATTATTGCAAGGCTCCAGGGCTTGGAAATATTCAAATAAGAGAAGCATAGCAACTGTCCATAGTGATAGTCTCCAGGGAAGGAAGGGTGTTCTAGGTGCTGTAAGAACGGAAAGCGAAAATAAAACAGGGAAGGGACCGTGCATGCGTGTGTGCTGGATTTGTGTAATGAAAATGAAATCTTTAAGGACACTTAAAGTTACAGACTTGGGTTTTTAAATGCACAACAGTTATTTAAATTTTAATAGTTTTTTTATTACTTTTTTATGTATTGTGTTTGGGGTCATCTGGAGGTTAGAGGAAACTTTTTGGGGGGGTCAATTCTCTTCTATCATGTGGGTCCCCGAGATCATACTCAGAGTGTCAGGCTTCGTGGCAAATCTCTCTTGGAAAGAGTGTCATTTTTATCTGCACCCACAATGGGACCCCAGGATCATCTACAAAAGGAGACACCAAGCTAAGTGAATGGCACATGCCTGTTCTTGGGAGGCTGAAGCAGTAAGATGGCAAGTCCAAGGCCAGCCTGGGCAATTAACTATATATTACTATTATTATTATTATTATTATTATTATTATTATTATTATTATTGTATTTCGGGGTGCTTGTTTGGGGCTTTTTCTTTGTTTGCTCAATTTTTTTTTTTTTGTCTTCTGAGACAGGGTTTCTCTGTAGATGACTGTCCTGGAACTCACTCTGTAGCCCAGGAGGTCCACCTGCTTCTGCCTCCCCACTGCTGGGATTAAAGGCATGTGCTACCACTGCCCAGCCAACAATGCCCTGTTTTAAAATAAAAATAATAAAAGGAGCTGAGGCTGTAGCTCAGAGGCAGTGCACTTGCCTAGCATGCCTAAGGCCCTGGGCTCAATCTCCAGTACTGCCAAAGTAATAAAAAGTGAAATAAGGGGAAACCATTAAAGAGGAAAAAAAAACAACACTCAGGTGAAAGACGGGGCTCCGTTGACGGGGTGTCTTCCTAACATGCAGGAAGCCCTGGGTCCCATCCCAAACACCATCTGAACTCAGAGTAGCTGAGCACGCCTGTAATTCCTTCAGGTGAGGGCAGGAAAACCAGAAGCTCAACACCACCAACAGTGAGTTCAAGGTTAGCCTTGGGATTCATGAGACTCTGGCTCAACAGAAATAAAATGGTCAACAATAACAAAGCACTCTTCTCTTTCTACCCCAATTTTCTCTCCACTTTAAGTAAAATGGGTTCATCAAATTAAGTTTTTACCCAAAGTGATTTTATTTCATCAGAATTAAAAGAAAGGGGACCTAAAGCATCTCCAGACACTTCAAAAGGAAAGAAAAGATTAGAATGTGAGGCAGAAAATGGTGAATGAAGTTCCCTTAACACTATTCAGCCCACAAAAGGAGCCACCCAGGCAGAGGGAGCATGCCTTTCTCAAAACAGACTCCACAGTGGGAGGTTAACATTCAGTCAATGAAGAGGCCCAGGAGCAGTCCACCCGCTGCCCACCACCCTGGCGTCCACTCACTCAACACTCTTCCACCTGGAAGACAAAGCCAAAAATGAGAAAGGTTTAAAATATCGAGGTTGATTTTTTTTTTTTAAATTTTACCTGTATGGGTATTTTGTCTGCATTCGTGTTTGTGCATCACATACATGAAGTGCCAGCAGAGACCAGAAGCAAGCATGGGGTCCCCTGGGGCTAATGTTACTGGAGGTTGTGAGCCACTATATGGTGCTGGGAATTGAACTCAGGTCCTCTGGAAGAGCAACCAATGCTTGTAACCACTGAGCCATCTCTCCAGCCCCACAGTTGGTGTTTTAATGGAGCCTGATGATACATTTGAAGTCCCAGTGACTAGGAAGGCTGAAGCAAGATTACTTAGACCCAACAGCACAGTGAGATTTTTGTCTCAAGTGTGAAAACAGGGGCTGAAGAGATGACTCAGCAGTGAAGGGCGCTTAACTGCTTCTTGCAGAGGATCGGAGTTTGGATGGGAGCACCTACATCAGTCAGTTAACAAGCACCTGTAACCCCACCCCAGGGAATCCGATGCCCTCTTCTGTCCTCTACAACCACTGCACTCATGTGCACAAACCCTCACACCACCACAAAGATGCATAATTTAAAAAAAAATAAAAATTTTAAACATATACATTCAAACATCAATAAATAAAAAAGTGATAAAAGGGAGGGAAAAAGGAGGGAGAAATTTTGATTCCAACTAATAATTTGTGAAAAGTCAGGCAGTGGTGGCACATGCATTTAATCCCAGCACTCGGGAGGCAAAGGGAGGCAGATATCTTGAGTTTGAGGCCAGCCTGGTTTACAGAGCGAGTTCCAGAACAGCCAGGGATACAGTCTTGATAATAAAAATAGTAAATTTGTGAACGTGCTTAACATAAAACTGAAGCAGTGTGCGCTCAATGGATAGCAGCTTCCTCCTTTCAGAACTGAATTTCCAACTCCTGGCCAAATGTCCAGTTGACATTAAGCACCTGAACCCCATCATCAATCTCTCTCTCTCTCTCTCTCTCTCTCTCTCTCTCTCTCTCTCTCTCTCTCCCTCTCCCTCTTTCTCTCTTGCTCTCTCTCTCAAGCAACACCACATTATCTTTGGCACCTACTTTAAAATCCTCCCTCCCCACTTCCTTCTAACACTCTTTCACTCTGTTCTGAAACTTTTTTCCACTCTCTTGACTCCCTGTATTTTGAATGCCTCCCTCTATAGCCATGTGTGTGCACATGCATATGACGGTCTCATGTAACCCTGTGTGTGATAGCGTCACTGTGTGTGTGCGCGTGTGTGTGTGAATCTCTCGTGTGACCCAGGGTGTCATGTAGCCCATGCTAGCCTGAAAGTCTCCATGTAGCTGAGGATGAGCCTGACCATGGACTTCTGATCTGCTTCCTGGGTGCTGGAATTACAGGCATGCACCGTCACGGGCACTGTGTGCGGCCGGTGCTGGGGACTGACCTGGGGCTTTGTGGGTCTAAAGCACACATTCTACCAACTGAGCCATACCCCCAACTTTCTCTGACACATCTTTTCAGATCATTTTCATGAACTACCTCACACAAATCAGCTGTTTTGGGTCCCCTCTGGCTATCAGAATATACTGCAAACACTCTTGCAATTCAAACCCACCCAAATTAACCCAAATAACCACTACCTACCTAAACCTCCAGTGTTCTCCCTCACCAAATTCTGCCCAACCTGTGTTTTCCTTCAGCATGAAATTTACCCTCTTCTATTCCCTCTGCATAAATCCTCGTGGGTCATTACAGGCCAATTACATACATGGCTCAACCATGCTATTAAAATTATCCCCAGCTTCCCCAAAGTTGGCATTAATTGCAATGGCTGGGTGCCCCTGTAACATTCTGCCTTTCTGCAGCTGGCACTTCCTCCATTCCAGAGACTATGTGGAGACTTGTTCACTGGCCACCTTCCCCAGCAACTAGGTATCCAGAGTCATGTCTACTTTGTTTCTGATTGCCCCTGAACACCTGTTACTTGTGCATGGCATTACAGAATGGAACATAATGCAATGGTTATTTTTTAAAGTGTGAATGGATTATGAGCCTCCTAGGGAATTAGTGGGGTACACCTTTGAGGGTGTCTGTGAGGGCTTTTCCAGAGAGGGCTAACCTGGGAAGAAAGAAAGATCCACCCTGAATGTGGTTGATGCCAGCTTGTAGATGAAGTTCTAGACTGAATAAAAGGGGGAAAGAAGCAGCAGGTGTAGGCGGTAGCTGGGGAGAAGGAAAGAAAGAGAAAAAAGGAGGAGATGTAGGGAGGGGAAGGAAGGAAAGAAAGGTTTTTAAAAAAGAGTTCATAGGGAGTCAGGAGTTCAAAGCCATGCTCAGCTGCACAGTGCACTTAAAGTCTTGCCTGGGCTACAGGAAACTATCTTCAAAAGGAAAAAAAAAAAAAAAAACAGGAGAAAGGCCACTGGTCATCACCATCCCTCTCTATCTCTGCTCCCTGCCTGCATACTCAATATGACCGCTGCCACGCTTTTCCCAGCTTGGTGGACAGACTCCCCAAAGCCATAAGCCCTCCCTCCCTTAAGCTGCTTTGTCAGGTATTTTATTCTGTCACAGCAGTAATGCCAGAAGGAACAGTACTTATGACCATGTGCTCCGTAGGCATTGTGCTGCTACCTACATTACCCATAAACCCTGTAAATACGGAGTTCCTTAACCTCATCTCTTCTCCACTCACATAAGGCACTCCAAGTAATACAGCTCAAATGGACCAGAGCCAGGGCTTAAGACAATGTCAGGTTGGCTCCTGGGGAACCATGTCCTCAACTCCACTCTACCAGAGTTCCTAAACTTCACTGTTCAAGACCAATAATGCCACACGGGAGCAGACTTCAACATGAAGAACCCAGTCAATCATGTCCGACCCAGAGGTATCTACAGATCGACTGACGGTGTTCAGGATTCATTTCTCCTTCTACCCTGACTCTCACCCACCCAGTTCCCAACAGATACAATGCAGAACAGAAATTACTTAAGAAATAGGGACAAAGTGTTTATCCCCCATTCTCTTCAGTGTCCACAGTACAAGTTTACGAGGCTTCACAGCTATGTATGTACGTAGATCCTGAAAGAATATGCCAGGTCGTTTCAAAACACGCTTCCCCTGCGCAGACCTGAAATCAGCTCCAGTTGCTAAGAAAACACAGAACCAACTGTGAGACACTGAGATGACTCACAGGCCGAGCCGGTTCACCCTCTGACTCCCAAGATCAGCACCCACAAAGAACCTTCTTAACTCAATTGTAGGCTGGCGGGGGAGAACAGACAGCAGTGTCTTTTCATGCAGGCCAGAAGGGAAAACACTCTGTTCTTGAGGAAACGTTTTTATAAAATTAATTATTACCCAACAAGTTGAGGTTTCCCACAATGAGAAAGCAAGTGCAAAAGACCTCAAAGGTGGCAGTCTATCTTTTCAAACCCTTGTTTATGCCCTTATATCTTAACAAGGAAAACTTTTCCTCGATGTCACCAAGCGGGTGACTATGAAGGATGTTTTAACAAGAGCACACAGAGATCCCATTTCCGTTGCCAACATGGAAGCACTGATAATAAACACGCATTTCACTTTTAATGAGCAGAATTTATAGTCATGGCTCCTTTTCAGCTTTTCCCTTCCTTTCTAAATCAGCAGCTCAAACTTTTGAACTAATACTTTTTTTTTTTTTCCGAGACAAGGTTTCTCTGTGTAGCCCTGGCTGTCCTGGACTCACTTTGTAGACCAGGCTGGCCTCGAACTCACAAAGATCCACCTGCCTCTGCCTCCCAAGTGCTGGGATTAAAGGCGTGCGCCACCACCGCCCGGCTCTGAACTAATACTTTTGCCGGGCCTTACTGTAGCCAACAACCCCTACCCATGCTCCCTACAACACTTGTCACAGCTTCTAGACCTTTGGGTCGAGGGTTTCTGTGTCCATTTGAAGGTCCCAGAGAATGCTCATGAACAGCTTTTGATGTAAATGTATCCCACACACCACCTGCAGGTTTCACCTGCAGATAACTGGATTGGACATGGTTTGAAGCTCTTGAGGCTTTAGAGACAAACCTGAAACTCGTCATATGATTTGTAGCTGGCCCTGTTCCTGAGCGAGCAGCGTTTTTAAGTGAAAATTAGCTAACTCTTATGGTATGAACCCTTAATTAATGACTCATGCTGAAGTGGCTAAGCATGAAGACCTTAGTCAGAGGTGATAAAATCAGCCTTGCCCTCCTGATACCACACTTGATTCCGGAGCCTGAGAAAAACAGGTAGAGTCTGTAAATCAGTTCTGTCCTCTCTCCAGAAAACTAAACACCTCAGAGGCTGATCCCTGGCAAACCATGTTATTCTAATCTTGAAGAAAAGACTGCATGGAGCACTCTAAAACTAGTGTGGTTTGGGTTTTTTGTTGTTGT
>CAJQZJ010032322.1:10350734-10384166 GCA_907164525.1 Lophiomys imhausi
TCTTCTTCTTTTAGTTCAGAGACTAGAGCCCAGGCCTCCCACAGGGCAAGCACGGTCCACCACTGAACTACAGCCTCAACCCAAATGACGAAACTGAACGGCTGGAACAAGCAATGAGAAATCCTAACATGTAAAAATCTACCCTCCAAACCTTCAAAATATCTTCTAATATCTACCCTTCCCCCAAAATGTTCCTTTCAGATTAAAAGGATACAATTCAATTTTAGTTGGATGGAGACTAAAGACATCATATTATTCCAGAATATAATCTGTAAATAGAATGCATAAGATGGTAGTACAATACTGCTGTACATAAAATTTTAATAACACTCAGTAATAACAAGCCTGCTCACCTGCAATGACTTTATGCTAATCAGAATACATAGATATACATGGCCACAACAGTTTTCTTCTATTCATCTTTTGTACAAATGAGCTCTAGAGAAATTTAGCTATAGTTGACGCAAACTAGCTTCAAATTTGTCTTGAGCATCTTACTAACCAAGTATCATAAAATCCAGTTTCTTATGGATGAAATGATGCTATACAGAGAATTCATCTCAAAACTCTGCAGCATCTGGGGAAAGGTTAGGGTGAAGATGGTAAGTTTGGTCATCATGGCACCAGTAATGGCTACAAGGAGTTCATTTGCTGTTATCTCTGCTTTCGAGTACATTAGAAATCTTTCTAATTAAATGTTTCAAAAATCAATTTACTACTGCTCTAGGACCAGACACAATTTTCATCATTTTTTGCATTTTCATTTCACCTATATTGTAATTCATTTCAGGAAGAGGTTGAGAGCTTGGCTGTTACCTTTGTTATTGGGCGTGTGCATGTGCATGTGTGCACGTGTGGGTACATGCATGTGTGGGCATGTACAGGTACAGGTATAGGCCTGTGCATGTCATGGTGCACATGTGGAATTCAGAGGACAACTCTCAGGGGTCAGTTCTCATATCCATGGCTCAAACTCAGTTCATCAGGCTTGGTGCCAGGTGCCCTCAGTCACTCTTTGTTTGTCTGTCTGTCTGTTTGTTTGTCTGTTTTTGAGGTGACCCCAAGCTGACCACAAACTGACTTTGCAGGAGAGATGACCTGGAACTTGTGGTCCCCCTGCCTCCACTTTCTGAGTGCTAGTATCACAGGTGTGTGACCACATCTGACTTCTGCACTAACAAGGACAGAACCTAGGGCTTTGGCACTGCATGTTAGGCAAGAATGCCTAACAAGTTATATCCCCAACCCCTACCTAGTCTTTCCAAGTGCCAGGATCACAGACACGAGTCACCATGCCCGTACTACTATTAGGATTTTCTATATGATACTTTCTCAGTTCTGCCTAGTGTTCCCCACATACTCTGGGGAGAAATGCCACATTTCTAAACAAAACTCACAGCCTTTCAGAGGTAAGAGGATTCTCCACTACCCACTGGTCCACGCCAGTGGCTCATTCTGGAGCATGCAAACAGAACCCCTTTCCAGGCTTGTTTACAGACTTCTGGCCCCACCAACCATTGTTTGATTCTATCCGTAGACTGACAACTGTTCTCCCAAACCATACTTCTGTTCCCTGTTGTTTTGTTTGGGGGGAAAGTTGAGATGGGGTCTTACTTTGATAGCCATGGGACATACTGTGTAGAAAAGTTGGCCTTGAACTTTTGACAATCTTTCTGCCTCTGCTTTCTGAGTGCTGGGACTACAGGCATGACACACCATGCCCAACTTCCCGGACGGCACTTTGAGACTCATTTGCTCCTACTAACTGACATACTCATGGTCACCCCAGTGATCGCCAATGGCTCACCTCACTACAATGATGTCCAGGAATTTCTCTGACTGCACAGCTAGCTGAGAGCAACAGGACCCTGATTTTCATCTCAGTACCACAACTGGGATCCAGTAAACACTGCCAAGATGACTAGTTGTATGATTTGAATACACACTTAGGCAGAAGGAGCTAGTCATTCTCTGATCCAAACCACAAATGCTGTTGGTACCAAAAAAGAGGAGGAAACTCAGCCAGAGCCAGACAAGGGGACTGGATACTCCAAGAGACTGAAGAAGTGTATCCCACCTCAAAGTTCCATCAGATACAACAAGAGCTTCAGCTCTTGTGAAAACAAGAGCTTCAGGCTGACTTTTGTGAAATGAGTTTCTTTAGCCTGAGGACTAGAAGCAGGTGCTTTTCAACTCACACACCAAAGAGGAGAAATGTTTTCAAATGATTCCTCTCCCCATTCAGATCCCTCCTCCTGACACTGTCAGAGGACAGAAAATCTAGTGTACCAAGCTCACTTGACCATGCGCACCCCAAGTCCAGTGTTCGTGCTTGCCTGAAGCTCTGGAGTTCCCCAGAGGCTCTGTTTGTTACAACTGTCTGTAACAGATCAGTCCATTCAGCTCAAGGCTTACTTACAGGACTGGGTATGGTAGTGCACATTGGAAAATCTGGCCCTTGAGAGGTATATGTGGTAAGTTCAAGGCCAGTCTAGTTTGCATAGTAAGTTTCAGGCAGGGCAGGACTTCAAAGAGACTCTCTAGCAAAAAAAGATTTGGTGGGAGGGAAAGAAGACAGTTGTTTGGCTTGACATGCTGACGCATGACTTTAATCCCAGAATCCAGGAGGTGGTGGAAAAGCAATCAGGAGTTCAAGGTCATCCTTGGCTACATAGCTAGTTGGAGCTAGTCTGGGCTACATGAAACCCTGTCTCTGATTTCTAAGTTTCTTTTTTTCTTCAAAATTTATTTAACTTTATTTACTAGATTATATTTAAGACTCCAATCACCTAAAAAAAAGTCTTCATTTTTTTTTCATCTAATAAAGGAGTAAAATAAAGATTGCAACCACCCAGTGCCACTGTGTGAGTGAACACAGGGTTTCCTTTCTTTCTTATTATTATAGTGTAGACTTTAGAACAGATGAGAAGTAAAGGCGTAAGAACAGTGCCAAGCTCAAAAAACAGAAGATACTGATGTGGTGATTCAGGCCCATAATCCCAGCACTCAGGAGGAAGCAGGAGCTTGGTACAAATTCAAGGCCAACCTAGTATAAGTATCAAGACTCTGTGGGGAGGAGGTGGTGGAGGTAGGGAGAGAAGGACAGAGGAAAGGAAGACGGAGGGGAAGGGAGGGGAGAACACCACTCTTTGGCTTTCAGAACCCATAGGAAGTGTGTAAGGCCAATTTCAGAGAAACTGTGATGGGCTGAGGTATGAAGAGTGATAAAGAATGACAGCCAACAACCACAGATGGAGATAAAATAGTCCTGGGGTGTTTTTCGTTTGTTTGTTGTTTGTTTTGTGTGTGTGGTTTTTTTTTTTTTTTTTTTGCTGTTTTTGGTTTGTTTTTTTTTAATTCTTGAGCCAGATGGCTCAAGCAGATAAAGAAGCCACTGACCACCTAAGTTTGATCCCTGGGAGTCTCATGTTGGAAGGAGAGATCCAGTTCCCACAAGTTGTCCTCTGACCACCACATGTATGCCATGTCACACATGTGTGTACATGCACACATACATTAATTAAATTTTTGTTGTTGTTTTTGTTTTTCAAGATAGGGGTTTCTCTGTGTAACAGAGCTGTCCTGGACTCTCTCCATACACCAGGCTGACCTCGAACCCACAGATATTCATCTTCGACTGCCTCCCGAGTGCTGGGATTAAAGGTGTGCACCACCAAGCCCAGCCTTAATTAATTTTTAATGAAAGAAAAATAAGGAAGGAAGAGGGACTCAATTAAAGAGAAAAAAAGAAAACATTAGAGAGCTGTTTCACTGAGTCCAGCTCTTCCACATCTCTGCTAAATGATGCTCTGTGAGGACCTCTCCAACTGCAAGACATTTCAAGCAAGGTTGAAATGGTAACAAACAACCCGGACCCCAAAATACTGTCTCCAGATCCTGCTTGCAAATGGTCAACAGTGCTGGCAAGGTGGAGAGAGCTTCCCCTCACACCTCATGCTAGAAGCAAAAACAAACCTCATGGCCCTAAACGTGTAAGCACTGCTGTAAATCCTTTTAGAACAACAACAAAATCATAAAATCTCTGGGAGATTTCTCTAGAGATAATACTCAAAGTACAGTCCATGAAGAATAAACCAATACATCAGAACTGAAATCCAGAAAAGTAACTGTTAAGACACTGTCGAGGTTTAAGTGTATCCTCCAGACTGATGAAATTTAATCATCATCCCAACAGTATTAGAGGTGGGACCTTAAAGAGGTAACCAAGTCAGAGGGGCTCAGCCTGCAGGAGTGGACTACCAATATCATGGCGGCATCCCACCGTTACTGGCCTTGACTTTCCCTCGAAGGACGATGCAGCAGGGAGGTCCTGTAAAGTCCTGGTCTTCTAATAGAGTTCTATGTTCTATAAATTGTCCAGTCTGGAGTGTTCTGTTACAACAGACAAAACTAGGTATCTGATAAAGGACTTGCAGCAAGAATACACAAATAATCCTAAAGACAACAAAAGAAAAAAATGCAAGAAAGATATAGGCATGTCTAATTAAAATAATAATAATAATAAACTCTTTAGTTATAAAGGGCCAAAGAGATAGCTCAGGGTACAAAGGTACTTGCGACCAAGCCTGACAACCTGAATTGGATCCCTGAACCTCTACAAAGGTTAAAAGAGAAAACCAATTACACAAAGTTTTCCTCTGACCTCCATACACACACCCCACGACACTAAAGAACCCACTCACACAAATCATACACAATAACGATAATAAATATAAAACCAATAAAAGCTTTAAAAAAGTCAGACATCAAATTTTTAAACTTTTATTTTTTTAATTTTAAGGAGCTGAGAGGTGACTCAGCAAGTAAAAGCCCCGGCCTCACAAGCAGCTAATGACATGAGTTCAATCCCCAGAGTCCCAATTTAAAAAGCTGGATACTGTGTTCTGCATCTGTAATCCCAGCACCTCCTATAATGAGATGGGAGGTAGAGCCAGGAGAACTGTCCAGATGCATCTGGGCCAGATAAGGCTAGAGCACGTAGGAGAAACTAGAAAGAGCCTGCATCAACAAAGGAAGAGACGGTGACCCCTGATAACTGTCCTCTGAGTTCCACACATGTGCCTGCACTCACACATACCATACACACAAATATACACGCACTCCCTAATAAATAAATAAGAATTCAAATAAGTAAACACTAAGAAGGAAATCTACTGATGTAACAACATGAACGAATCTCAAGGTCATTCTGCTAACTGAAAAAAGTCAAGGCAAAGAAAGAGATGAGATGGAATCCCATCCTGAAATTTCAGATCCATTGAGTCAAAGTTTTCAGTGACTGTGTGGAAAGGGGCCTGGGGAAAAAGGAGAGGCCAGAGGAGAGATGGTTTCACACATCTATATTTGAGTCCAAGTCTTATAACGCCAACCATGATGGAACAGAGCTGTACTCCATCCAAGCCACTCAGGAAACTGAGGGAGCAGAATCGCTTGAACCCAGGACTCTGAGAGCCACCTAAACAACACAGTGAGCCGTCTATCTCAGCTCTTCCAAAATGATTAAAATTTAAGGGGGCTAGAGAGATGCTCACCATTTAGAGCACCTGCTGTTCTTCCCTAGGAACCCAAGTTCAGTTCCCAGCACAACCACCTGCAACTCTGGCTCAAGGAAGCCAATACCCTCTTCTGGCATCAGAATTCA
This sequence comes from Lophiomys imhausi, assembly GCA_907164525.1. NCBI lineage: Eukaryota > Metazoa > Chordata > Mammalia > Rodentia > Muridae > Lophiomys > Lophiomys imhausi. The sequence goes on from CAJQZJ010032322.1 coordinate 10,356,397, forward strand.
CACGCTCACACACACATGCACACCCATGGACATACATATATGCACGTTCATGCACATGTACACTCACACACACAAGTAACTAAAAATAAAATAAAATTAAAAAAAAAACTTTAATATTAGTATTCCAGGAAAGCAAAGACAATTTAAGGTAAAAATCAAGAAAGAATGTAACCTATAACCTACAAGTTCATGAAGACTTATAGTCGCTAAACATTTACATTACCTCAGAGACAATATTTTACTTCATGAAAGCAGAAAAGGGGACAGTTGACACAGCCATTGTTATATAGTAAAAGCATTTGTCCGTCTCCCTTCCCCCAGCCCCTGTCCTACCTGTTGTGTGTGTGTATGTGCGTGTGTACACAGTATATGTGTGTCTGCAGTGTCTGTATGTGTATAAAGTGTGTGTGTATGCATACGTGTGTGTGTGCATGTATGAAGCGTCTGTGGGTACACACATTAGACATGGTCTTTAACACTGAGCTACACTCCTAAGCCTGTTTGGGATTTTTTGTTTGGGGACTTGGCAGGGGGTGTGTTGGCTTTGTCATGGATTTGATTTTCTGAGACGAGATCTCATGTGCTTTTGGTTTTTTGCAGCCAGGTCTTGTGTAGACTGCCTTTGTAGCCTTGAACTGTATCTACCCTCAGGCCTCCAACTCCCAAGTGCTAGGATTACAGATGTGACTTCCACAGCCGGCTCTTGGTTTGCTCTTTAACTTCCCACAGTGAAGCCTTGAAGAATAAGCTCCTCCATTTTATCAACACTACTTCCTAACTAATACATCATTACACTGACATTTCTCCTAACAGTTAACAGCAGCGAAAATGACTCTGCTGTTTCCCCAGGTGGCCTGTCCTACTCCTGGACGGACACAGGTGCTCCTCCTCCCCACAGCCCTGGGATGCTCCTGACTTGTGGCATATCCTTGTGGCATTGCCGTGTGAGCACTGCCATGGGCCCCTTCCTGCTGTGCCAGCGGTTCCATCAGCACAGAAATGAATCTTTTGACTTTGGTGCAATAGGGAAGCACAGATGCCTCGGGTCTGAGGTTTCTTACCCCAGGCCCTACCATACGTAATCTCCCCCAATTCCTAGGTTTTTGAATCATAAAACAGGCCTAATAAGAGTAAAGATGGAGAGCCCATGTGACTTCTAAGAAGGCCCTGCACGGTCTGCACCCAGTTCCATTTGCATTCCCCTCCTCCCTTCTTTTCAGTTTTGGAGATAAGGTCTTACTCTTGCTCAGACAGGCCTCCTACCTCTGCCTCCCAAGTGCTGGGATTATAGTGCTCACATCACACAGCTTCCATCAGTTTTTTAATTTAAAATTTTTTTGTTTATTTTACATTCCAATCCCCATCTCCCTCCCTTCCCTCCTCCCCCCAACCCCCACCCAGTATCAACCCACTCTGGCACATCAAACTGTATCAGGACTAAGTGGCTCCTCTTCCATTGAGGCAAGATAAGGCAGCTCTGCTAGGAGATGAGCTCCAGAGGGAGGCAACATCATCTAAGTCTAGGATAGACTCCATTCCAGTTGTTAGGAGATCCACTTGAGGACCAAGCAGCTTCATGTATGTAATGGGCCTAGGACCAGCCCTTGCAAGCTCTTTGCTTGGTGGTTCAGTCTCTTCCAGCCCCCTTGTGTTCGAGTCTTTCTATGATTATGATTTTAAGTCTAGGGGTCACTGAGACAATAGCTTTGAGTAATAGGAAAGGGCTACAGAGAGGAAAGCAGGAGAGGAAGGGAAAAGAGGGAAAGGAGAGGAGGGACCACATCTCAGGCAGAGAGAGCATCATAAGTCCAAAGACCCTCAGCATCAAGAAAGCTGGTGTGAATAAGACACCTGGGCAAGGCCAGGAGAGAGCAGAGGTGAGACTGAGCCAGTAACAGAATGCAGAAATCAGAAACCAGAAGGGGTGGCTTCAGGGGGCCCTGGTAGGTCTGCGCCCATTAGAGGGAGCTGGAAGGGCATTTAGAGTGTTTGAAACAGGAGTATGAGGTGATCTAATTTACATTTCAAACGATGTGATTAAACTGGACCTGGTGGAGCACCCTCTCAGCTGCTCTAATCGGAGCTGTTTGGAAAACTGAGACAGGAGGATTCCAACCAAGTTCAAGGTCAGCCACATAGTAAGTCCTGGTCTCAAAATAAAATAGAAAAGGGCAGGAGTATATCTCAGTGGCAGAACATAAATAAAGCTCTGGGTTTAAACCCAAGCAAATAAATACAAAATGTGTTGTTAGTTGAGCAATGTATTTTATTTTCCACCTACTTTCCCCATTATATAAAGAAAGTGACCACAGCTACCTTGTCCACACAATATTCCTGGCACCTAGCACGGTGCAACCGACTTAATAAATGCTTACAGATGAGCAAGATAGCCACATAGACTATATGTTAGTTCAAAATAAGCACCTGACAAATGTCCGCTAGTATTATTTAGGTCTCCCAGAGACCAGCCCAGTGATTGGCACACTGTAAGAGCCTATTTGCACAAATGAATGTTTGTGAAGTTGTTGAAAGTGTCTAGTTAAAACATATGATGAGTCCCAACAAATGAATGACAAAATGGCTTTTCATCCCCGGCAGTTACTAGAATGGGACCGGCTCCGTCCATTAAACTCTCACCTGGTGCAACTGAAGGCACAACCCAGACTCAACCCACATGACTCAGCCCTTTAAACACACTGCGGCACCCAGCAACACCATTAGCCGGGAGTCCACCGAAACGCTAATAAAATTTCTAAGTGGATAAACTTGCCCTTTTTGTTTTTTCAGAAAATATGTATCAGACAAGTTGATCCAAACTGGTTTAATTTTCAATTTTTAAGATTCAAATAGAAGCTTATTAAACCATGTGTGATGGCCCACACTTGTAATTCCAGCACCTGGGAAGTAAGTGAAAGGAGGCCTGTGTGGACGACAAGGAGTTCAAAGCCAGCTTCGATTACATAACAAATTGAAGGCTATCCTCCGCTACCACATACCCTGAACCCAAGCAAAACAAACAGAAGCTTAACTCAGACAGGCAGAGACCAAAACCCTTCCACGTTTTACTCCTTTTGACTTTGCCAGCGTCTTCCCCAATAAACCGTTGAGTAGTACACCTGCTCCCACCGCCCTCGAGTGGGTGGGGAGCTGCGGGGAAGGAGGCTGCTGACAGGCAGGACAGAGCCAACACAGTAGTCACCGCAGGAAAAGCCTTTGGAAGTCTTGAGAATTTTCCAGAAAGAAAACTGGTGCCCCAGTCATGCACTGAAGCGTGTAAACACACCAAAAATCCCAGGCCATAAAATAACGAATGCTCCCTCTCCCATGATGGCATTTACTGGTACCGGAGCAGCGAGGAGGCCAGGTATGTTTGTGTCCCCGCCCAAGGAAGCGATGGAATCATTCGAGCGTAGCCACAGAGTTACGTGAAGCAAGGGCTTTGGAGAGATGGTAACTTTTTAGGGAAGCAAGTGAAGTTGCTTCAAATTAAACTTTCAAGCATTTTTTAAAACCTCACAAAATGCTAAGCGGCGGCCGAGACCCTCCCGGTTCAGCTAGGGCTGGCCCGTACTTGTGCACAACCGCGCCTGCTGCCACTGGGTCCCGACGCTCCCTTCCACTAGGGGAGGGGAAAACAACTTTCGGAAATCAGGCGCGTCCACAAAGGCAAGTGTTAAACTGGACTTCTCCACCTCCATCTAATGAAGCGGTTCCTGTGGCCGGCAGCCACAGACGCAATCTGGGGCTCCCCACCCCGGTCGCCTTTTCAGACAGACCCCAAAGGAGAGACTCTAAGGAGGACCAGGTGCTACCGTCAGACCCTAAAGGCAATTGCAGGGACAACAAAGACCGCAAGCGATCAAAATGGAATTATAATCCCCGCGGTCTCAGCGACCCCTCTCCTCCCTGCTGGGGCTCAGGGCCGCCGCTCCAGCCCCTTCTCCTCCAGTGCGAGGGTCCCGCGCCCCGTCCACCAGCGGTGCGCCCCGGCCGCAGGTTCTCCAGTCCCCGGGGCTAGCCTCCCGCCGCCCGTGGTTTTGCAATCCCTGCGCCGCAGCTCCTGCGTTCAGTCTCACACCCCGTTCAAAATCTTTCCCGCCCAGGCGTGACGCGAGGAATGCAAACAATCAGCCCAGCGCGCCCTCCTGGGCCGGGCTCGGGGGACGGCGGGGAGCCCCGGGACCGAGCCGGGTGCACCCGCGGGCAGGGCCCGGAGGTGACACAAAGAAGCCAGGGGACACCAACACCAACCGCTAGCACTCGCCCCGATCCCCGGGGTGCCCCGCCCGCCGTTAAGTTTGCAGCGTCCCGCTGTCCCCGCCCGAGCGAAGTTTCCCGCGGCCAGGCTGAGAACCCCGCATCCGGAGGCTCCCTTGGGCCCCCGGGCTCCCCGCTGGGCTCCGGGGACTCCGCTGGGCTCGCGCCCGCCTCTTCCCCACCCTCCAGCTCCCGCAGGGCGATTTAGGGCGCGGGGCCCCCGGCGGGCGCGCTCACCGCTGTCTGCCCGGCCAGGAGGCGAGGGCCAGAGCTCGACCCACCCCTGCTCCGCGCCCCTCTCGCCTCGCTGCCTCGGTGGCGCCCCTCGATCGCTCTCCCGCTCGCTCTTCCGTGCGGCCGAGGGCTCGCAGCGCAGCCAAGCGAGCTCCGCTCTGGGCTGGAGGCTACAGACCACGCCCCACGCCTCCCGGGCCCGCCCAGTCCCGCGCTCGCCGCCGCCCGGAGCAGCGCACTGGGGGCGGAGTCGCCTCCCCCGGGCCACTGCAACTTTCTCTCGCCTTAGAGATCCTTGCAGGTGGCGGGAGCGGCGCCCTAACTCTGAATGCAGGTTCGCCACCCTCTGCCTCCTGTGCCTACCCGCAGCTGGAGACAAAGGGGAGGCCGACTCTCGCAGAACACTTTTCAGGCGGGTTTCACTTCTTCACTGTGGGTGGATGCCTGACTGCAAATCAGCGACCAGACGGCGATCCGGTCCCTGGACCCAGATGGAGCCTTAGCGGAACGTGGCTTTTCATCTGTTTCTTAGAGTGTCCGAGAATCCAGACCTCGACGTCCCCTACGAAGATAAGATAAAGAGGCGCTTATTTACAATGCAGATTAATGTCCCCTCAGCCTGGAGGCGGGGATTGGGAGGGCAGCCTCTAACAAGGACATTCAAGAGAAAGTGGGTCCTTGGGAATCCGTCCTGCAGGTGTCAGATTTTCCACCAAATCACTCAATCCTGTAAACTCAAGATGACATCACCTGACTGCCACTCTCTTCCTGAGCCGCTGTTACAGTATTAAGACTCTTGAAGTCAGATACAAATGCATCACTTCACTGTTAGTACACAAAGAAACAGTGGCCTGAAAGAACTCCTCTACTGAGTTTGTATCTCAATCAAACTGAACTTCATGTATGCTGTGCAGCTGCAAAATCCTACCTGGATTGCTTAGTGCGCTCGCTGCTGATGGCCCAAGCTAAATGGTAAGGGTTGGATATTAAAAGTTTGGCAGTGGGCTCAGCCAGTTCATGTTTCTGGGAAACATAGTTTTAAATTATACCCCATGCTTGCAGGCCATAAAAACTTTCTTCTCTGAGAACTGACACAAGTAAACTATGAAAATACACGTTTTATTGTCTTCCTTCCCAAAATAATATCAGCAGGGCATTTCTTGTATTCTGGGTTCACTCTGACCGTATGAATTCTTGGACTATTTGCTATGCGCATGTACCGGGTTGGTGGGTGGAGCTGGAGGGGTAGTTCAGTGGGTAGAGTGCTTGCGTAGTATGCTGGAAGCCCCTGGGTTTGATCTCCAGCACTTCATATAAGCTTGAAGTGATGGTATACACTTGTAATCCAAGCACTCAGGAGGTGGAGGCAGGAGGACTGGGAAGTCAAGGCTAGCCACATAGAAAGTGTGAGGCCAGGATGGGGTACATGAGCCTCTGTCTCAAAAAAAATATATATATATAACATATATGTGTACATATATACATACATATTTATTTACAGTTGTGCAGCTTGGTATTCTTGTGGGACTCCTAAAAATAGGAGCAGGGGCTAGCTCTGACTCTTTTGACTGTCCCTTTTTTTTGGGTCCCTTTTCCTCCTAGTGGATTGTCTCATCCAACCTTAATATGAGGAGTGGTGCCTAGTGTTACTGCAACTTGATACTCCATGTTTGGGTAATATCTATGGAAGGCCTGCACTTTTCTGAAGAGAAACAGAGGAAGAGTGGATGAGGGGGAGCAGAGATGGAGGTACTGGAAGGAGAAGAGGGGAGGGGAAACTGCGGTCAGGATGTAAATATATATATATATTGCATATATATTTCATATATATATATAACAAAGTTCCATAAAATAAGATTCTTTGATTGCAGAGCCACTTTCCCTGAACTCAGAGTCAGTGTCTAGAAGATGGGTTTCAGGGTTCGAAGAACCACTTATGAAGCACAATCTCTAATTGGTCTATATTCTAGTCATTCTGTATTCATTGCTTTCCTCACAGCAAATGTTACAGATCATTGTGGCAGCCACCTTGGGGGAAAACGTTATAAATAATTTCCTAATTAATGCTCCCTTCTAGGCCTCCAGAGTGACAGGATTGCTGGCCCACACCCTGCTACTGCAATTGAGAGCCCAGAATGCCGTGTTTCAGAATGTTTCCCGATGTTTCCAATTAGATTCTTCTAATTACCTGTGGTTTCTCCTAGGCGTGCCAATCTGGATGAGAAGTTAATACCTACTTTAAAATCTGAATATAAGGTTGATGGTAGAAGCATTGGAATAGTTCTTCACTTTGAAGTAGGAATTAAGGACGTAACACTCGGCCAAACAGCTATAACTAAATCTTTTATGCACAGCACGGAGCCTGCAAACAGAGGGCCCCTTCCCTTCCATCCCTGGGAAAATAGTCAGTGAGCCTGCCAGGCCTACTTCCTCCCAAGCAACCTACACCTCCAGAGTGTTGAGAGTACAGACCTGAGCCACCACACCCAGTTCTATATAGTGCTAAGGATGGAACCCAGAGCTTCATGCATGCTAGGCAAATCATCTTCCACCTAAGCTGCATCCCGGCTCTCTTTTAGCTTTTGTTTACATCAAAGGTCTGTATTTATTGGAAATGACTGATTGGTCTCAAGAGCCCACCTGAAAGACTGCAATTGGGGCCAGGGATACAGCTCAGTGGTAAAGCACTTGTCTAGAATATATGAAGCCCTAGTTCCAATTGCCAGTTCCAAGAGGGGACCAAACTGCTTGTGATCTGGCACACAAGCATGTTGTGGTTTTACAGTGAGAACAGCTGAAGACATTCCAGTCACACTAGCACACTGAGGAGCAGGTGAACCAAGACCTCTGACAAAGACCGTGGTCTGAGGAATTCCCGTGAGCTGGCCATCTACAGGTCACTAAAGGAGCTGGGTTCACCAGTGTAAGTTCAGCAGAAACTCCCCTCTGTCCCAGCACCCATTACCCTCATCTACAATGGTTTACATTCCTGCATCTCAAGCCCCTAAACAAGAACACCATGGCATTTGTCCTTGGGAGCTGGTTTGGGTCTGGTCTGTGGGGGCTATGTAGAGAACTGTGGGACTCTACCAACAAAGGGGACTAATGACTAGTGGCTGTTTCTCTGCTGAGGGCACAGAAGAGAGTACTGTCAACATTAGAATCCAGTATTTATCAACCTTTATGGCAATAGGGGATAATAATGTTATACTTGACTGGTGGTGGGGATAATTTGACATCACTACAAAGTATTAAAAAGTATCTGAAGAGGCAGGCAGTGCTTCATTCACCTGCACAGGTGGAACATTTCACTTGCTTGCCCCTCTGTTGTTAACAGTGTGACCAGCAAAGACAAAAGCATGTTGGCCTTGCTCTTCCTGCTCCTTGTTGATGTCCTTTCTCTGCCTACCTTAAGGAACAATCCACCTCAATGTTTTTCAGCACTTTGGGAGTACTCTGTAAGCCAGGGATGAAAATAGCCGCCCAAGAGGAAAAAAGAAATCGCTGCTCCCCTTTGTCCAGAAGTCTGGTCACACCCTATAAAAGCCCAAACTTCTTATCTCACTCTGGACTGGTTTCCTGTCACCCTGTAAATGCACAGGAATAAACCATGGCTAATTGCTCCCTTGACCAGCATGATTTTTCTGAGTATTGTTTTAATGAAAGTAGATAATTGTGTACCAAGAAAATATACAAGTGTGCACAGTCAACTGAATCATGGTCCAACATTGTAGAATTTGAAAAAAAATGTTAAAAGAATGGATGGAGACTCACAGAAGCAGTGTGCATAAAGTGCCAAGCATAAAGGCAGGCAGTGCTTGATCAGCAGCAACCCTCAGTGCTCTGTTTGTTTTCCTTTGCAATAGTGGGGCTTAGAAGACTATTATTTTCAAAAGCACTTTGAACTGGTGATGTATTGACCTTTATTTACTTAATATTTATTTATTTTATGTATATGAATGTATGCACTATGTGCATGGCTGGTGCCCGCAGAGGTCAGAAGAAATCATCTGATCCCCTGGAACCAGAGGTATGGATGATTGTGAGGCAACTTGTGGGTGCTGGGGGAACCAGAGGTATGGATGATTGTGAGGCAACTTGTGGGTGCTGGGAATCGAACTAGGTCCTCAGCAAGAACAGCAGGTGCTCTTAACCTGATTCATCTCTCCCATTCTGATTTTGTATTAGATTTTATTAAAACTCTACAACTAATTTCAGTTTCATACAGAAGATTGAGGCCTTAAAGGAAAATATTGGCCTAATGTCATAAAATTAATAGTAGCAGTCCAGTCCCTTGAAACTGGTGGTTTCACCTTAAATAAGGCTTGGGGCTTTCTTCTCTCTGGGAGACCTCAGCCATCTGTAAGACAACGTATTCCCTTTGTATCAGCAACTCTGCTGCTCTGCCTCAGTCTTTAAAGCTGGCCACAGTTTCATTCAGGTCACTGTTTGGACAGGTCAAACCCCTCTAGGCAAAAGCTGAGCCACAGGGTTTAGTCCTTGGCCTTTTGCTGTCTTGCTGAGTCTTTCTCTGCTCACCAGCTTCTTTCTGCCTCAGGGAGAGCTGGCCATCAGTCCGCCAGCACTTTCTCCATCAGAGGATACAAACTACTTGTTGTCCTTTCTAGAGTGAGGACTCACTAGCATCGGAGCTCTCTAGCATGTAGCCCCTACCATGATGCTCTCCCAGGCTCATCCACTTGTTCTTAAATAGGATCGCTTCTTGTTCCACCTGCTTCAGCTTAATTTAGGCTCTGCCCACTTAGCAGCTGAAAACAATGCCAGGTCATAAAGTCTTTCCTTGTTTCACCTGGCTTCAACCTTGTTTTTAGTCCATAGGCTCCCCTAGTTTCACATGACTTCATCCTTGTTTTTAGTCCACAAGCTGATAAGCTAATTGCTCACAGCCAAGTTGATCTTCATGCCCTGGATTAAGAGACTGTATCAGAAACCTAGATATTTACTAAATCTAATTTATATTAATCTAACTTCCTACAGTCCCTGAATTAGAACCTACATAAAGGTATGGTAACTCATACCTGTAAATCCAGTACTAAGGAAGCAGAGGCAGGCAGATCTCTATGGATTGAAGGCCAATCTGGAATACAAAATGAGTTCTAGAACAGCCTGGACTACAGAGTGAGATCCAGTCTCAAAACAGCGAAAAGAACTTAAGTAAACTGGGCTTGGTGCCACACCCTTGAATCCCAGCACTCAGGAGCTGAGGCAGGAGGATCAAGGATTTAAAGCCAGCTTGGTCTACACAGCAAGACCTTGTCTCAAAATAAGCACTCAAGGGGCTAGAAAGATGACTTAGTGGTTAAGAGCACGTATTGATCTTACAGAGGGATCAGGTTCCGTTTCCAGCACTCACATGGCATCTCACAACCTTCCATAACTCCAGTTCTGAGGGGAGTCTGATGCTCTCCTCAGGCCTCTGAAGGTACCTGACATGTACTTAGTAGACAGACATATGTGCAGACAAAACATCCATACATAGAAAATAAAATTAATAAGTCTATAATAATAAACTTGATTGGTTTTTTTGTTTGTTTGTTTTTCAGCACAGGGTCTCTCTGTGTAGCCTTGGCTGTCTTAGAACTCACTCTGTAGCCCAGGCTGGCCTTGAACTCACAGCCTGCTTCTGCCTCCCCAATGCTGGGATTAAAGGCGTATGCTGCCACTGCCCAACTAATAACAATAAACATGTTAAAGGTGTCAGTAAGATGACACGGTGACTCAAAGCCCTTACAATACCAGCCTGACACACGAGTTTGATCCCGGAAACCAAGTAAATGTGAAAGAGAGAACTACTCCCCAAAGTTGTGTGCTGACCTCCACATGTGCTCTGTGGCACAGTCAATAATTAATTAAAGCAAAACTATTAAAAATGCTAGGGAGTTGGCTCATTGGGTAAAAATGGCTGCTATGGGGCTGGAGAGATGGCTCAGCGGTTAAGAGCACTGGCTAGTGCTCTTCCAAAGGTCCTGAGTTCAATTCCCAGCAACCACATGGTGGCTCATGACCATCTACAATGTGATCTGATGCCCTCTTCTAGCTGCAGGTGTCCATGCAGATAGAGCAACTCATATACATAAAATAAACAAGTCTTTTTTAAAAAATGGCTGCTATACAAGCCTGGCACACACATGTATGAGGACACATATGATGAAGAAAAAGTTAAAGTTGGATAAGCTTTTGTCAAAAAGAAATTCTGTAGTATGTCTTCTTTTTTGTTGCGTCAAGTAGAAAGATGTAAAGTAATCGTGCTACTCAGCTCACAGCAAAATAAGTAGCCAAGTGTAGTGGCTAACGCCTATAATGCCAACACTTGGAGAGCTAAGGCAGGAGAACTGCCTGAAGTTCAAGACCAGCCTGGCATGTATAGTGAGTTATATGGCAGCCTGAACTACAGAATGAGGCACTGTCTCAAAATAGTAGTAGTGGCAGAAGAAACAGTGATGGTCCAGTGACTGGAGATGAAGCTATGTAGGTAAAGCTCCCACCAAGAATATGAGAGGCCTTGGGTTTAATTCCCAGCACCATACAAAGCAGGCTTTCGATACATACCTGTAATCCTAACAGTCAGCAGGCAGAGGCAGGGGCATCATTGCAAGTTCAACACCAGCCTGGTCTACAGCAAAGAGTACCAGGCCAACCAGGGCTGTATGAGGAGATTGTCTCAACCACTCCTAAAAGAGAAAAGTCCTTTCCTCCTAGACATTGTAAAGAGGTGCTGGGTGAATGGGAAACATAACACAGTCTGAACCTGAATGTCTTTATAATAATAACAATAGATGTAATTTACATGTCAGGGTTTATAAAAAGTCAATGAGAGATTAGAGACAATCTTATAGCTTTAAATATTTATATAAACCAAATACCTGATGCAAAATCTCCATGCCTGAGAGATTTCCTGCCATCCAACTTGGTCTTGGGTTCGACTGGCTGAGAAGCAAAAGAGAAGACAGAAGATGTTGGCAGTGGTTACATGAGACTGTGTCTTTAAAAAATAAATAGGGGGGGGCTGGAGAGATGGCTCAGCGGTTAAGAGCACTGGCTGCTCTTCCAGAGGTCATGAGTTCAATTCCCAGCAACCACATGGTGGCTCACAACCATCCGTAATGAAATCTGGTGCCCTCTTCTGGCCTGCAGATATACCTGCAGACAGAATACTGTATACAAAATAAATAAATCTTTAAATAAATAAATAAATAAATAAATAAATAGGACTGGACAATGGGAATGTATGCTAAGCCATATAACTCTCATAATTGTGGCCTATTTATTTCTGTTGTTTTGTATTGTATTTGTAGTTATAAGAGAAAGAACCATTTGTTGGACTGAAAGGGAGAGCTGTTGGGAGGAAAAAGAAATACCTTAAACTAAAAAAAAAAAAGGGAAGAGGATGGGGGGTTGAGGGGGAGGAGGGTGGAAGGGTGGGACTGGAGGGCGGAGTAGGGAGGGGATTGTGATTGAGATGTAACTTGAAGAAATAAAAAATAAATTATTAATAAATAAATAAACCCACAGATGGTAACAAAAACAATAACCCTCATGTGCAAGATCCCTAGAGAAAGAAGGAAGGAAGGAAGGGAATATAAATTCCTCAAACCAGAGTGTGGGTGATGTCATAGTGGCTTATTAGAAGTTCATCGATTGGTGGGGTCTTTTTTTGTATAATGCTTAACCTGACTTATAGTAACACTGTGAGCATGTAGCTCATTTGGTAAACTGCTAACTTACAATGGATTCAGCTGATCTTGGCTACACAGCATGTTCCAGGCCAGCTTGAGACACATGAGATCCTTTCTCAAAAACAGAAATAGAGACTTCAATATGAACATCAAAATGTTAAACACTTTTGGAAGAAAAATCTTTTTTTAAATTATTACTTAATGGTGTGGAATGCTTTCTCAAAGAATAATACATAAAAGCCTCTAAAGAAAAAAAACATTAAAAGTAGAAATTTATTTTATTTTCCTTTAATGTACATTGGTGTTTTGACTGCATGTGTGTCTGTGTGAGGGTGCTGGATCCCCTAGAATAGGAGCTACAGACAGTTGTGAATTGCCATTTGCATGCAGGGAACCAGGGTCCTCTGGAAAAGCACTTAGTGCTCTTAACTGTTGAACCATCTCTCCAGTGCAAATGTAGGAATTTCTTGTATTCAAAAACCACTAGGGGGCTGGAGAGGTGGCTCAGCAGTTAAGAGCTCTGGCTCTTCATCCAGAGGACGCTGGTTTAATTCCCAGCACCCATATGGCAGCTCACAGCTGTCTGTAATTCCAGTTCCAGGGGATCCCTCACCCTCACATAGACACACATGCAGGCAAAACACTAATGCACATAAAATAAAAATAAATTATTTTTAAAAATCATGAGGAGGGGCTGGCAAGATGGTTGACTGGGTAAGGGTGCTTGCTCCCAACATCGATGACTACAGTTTGGTCTCCAGATCTACGAGGAGGAAGAGAACTGACTACTATAATTTTTTTCTGACTTACACATACAAGCTATGGCATACATACACTTACACACACAAGTACACACATGCACACACTAAAATAAATACATAAATGTAATTTTCTTAAGTCACTATCAAAGGAGTTTTGAAGGGGCAAATGACAGGAAGAAGATAGTTCTCTCACCTTAACCAATGAGGAAATAGCATCTAGAATACATGTGCATCTATAATTATTCTGCTTCCAGCTCCTAACTGCTGGGATTACGGGGCCCACCACACCCACCTGCACTCGTGTGGGCTGGGGATTGGAAATCCACTCTTCATGCTTGCACAGCAAGGCTTTCTCCACTAAACCACCTCCCCAACCAGAATATTTTACACTTTCACAAATAATGTATCAGGTCTCCAGTGACCACACTGGATATTCTTACCTTATGGAAACTCTTCAAACTGATGGAAGGAAGTATGTTTTTAACATATGTTTTCTTAGGCATCTTGTCACATGTTTGTTGGACTAATTTTTGGTGGTTTGGTTATGTAGCTTGGCTATCCCTCTGCTTCTAGGTACTGGAGTTACAGGAATGTGCTACACACCTGGATTTTATTGAACTTTTTTTGTTTTGTTTTGATTTTTGAGACAGGGTTTCTCTGTGTATTTTTGGCTGGCCTGGACTCACTCTGTATGCCAGGCTAGCCTTGAACTCACAGAGATCTGCCTGCCTCTGCCTCCTGAGTCCTGGGGTTGAAGGCATGTTCCAACATGCCTGCTAATTTTATTGAATTTTAATATATGCATATTCACATATGTATGTGTGACATCTTTTGTGAAGTATCTGATCAAATCTTTCATCTCTTTTTAGATGTTACTTATTTTATTATTTCTATTTATTTATGGTGCTAGGAACTGAACCTAAGCCCTTTAGAAAGCTAGGCATGCATTCTACCAACTGAATTATATCCCGATCTCTCTTTGTAGTTTTTAACCTATTTACTTATTTATTTTGACTATTATTTTTTTTAAAGATGGTCTCACTATGTAACACTGAATGGCCTGGAACTCAATATGTATACCAGGCTGGCTTCAAACTTATTCGCTTCTGTCTCCCTAGTGCTGAGATTAAAGGCATGCATAACCATACCCAATTTGATTAATTTTAAAATTAGCATACATAGTAGTGGGTTTCATATTGACATTTTCATACATACATACCATCATACTTTGTTCTTATTCACTCTCCCACTGCCTCCCCTAGCCTATACTGTACTTCATCCTCCTGTGGGTTCCTTTATACTTCTTTATTTTTGAAAGAAGTTCTCAAAGTACAAATAAAAACAAAAATAAATATTTGCAGGGGCTGGAGAGATGACTCAGCAGTTAAGACTAGTGGCTGTTGCCGGGAGGTGGTGGCACACGCCTTTAATCCCAGCACTTGGGAGGCAGAGGCAGGCGGATCTTTGCGAGTTCGAGGCCAGCCTGATCTACAAAGTGAGTCCAGGACAGCCAGGGCTACACAAAGAAACCCTGTCTCAAAAAACCAAAAAAAAAAAAAAAAAAAAAGACTAGTGGCTGTTCATCCTAACTTCAGTTCCAGTGGATCTGACACCCTCACACCAATACACACAAAATAAGATTAAATTAATTATAAATTTAAAAAATAAAATAATTGTGCATGGTGGCCTTTACTCCCAGCACTGGGAAGCAAAGGCAAGTGGATCTCTGGGAATTTGAGGCCAAACTGGTCTACAAAGAAAATCTCAGGAAATCCAGAGCTGTCTAGTGAAGCCTGTCTCAAAAATAAATAATAGTGGTGGGCTGGAGAGATGGCTCAGAAGTCAAGAGCACTGGCTGCTCTTCCAGAGGTCCTGAGTTCAATTCCTAGCAACCACATGGTGGCTCACAACCATCTATAATGAGATCTGGTGCCCTCTTCTGGCCTACAAGCACACATGCAGGTGGAATACTGTATACATAATAAATAAATCTTAACAATACATACATACTAGTGGCTAGAGAGATGGCTTAGAGGTTTAGAGCACTGGGTGCTTTTTCAGTGGATCTGGGTTCAATTCTCAGCTCTCAACCATCCATGACTCCAGTTCCAGGAGATCCAGTACCATCTTCTGGCCTCCAAAGGCCTCAGCCATACATGTGGTGCACATATATACATGCAGACAAAACACTCATACACATAAAATAATTAAATATAAAAGTAGATGATAGATATCTAGACAGACAGACAGACAGATGGACGGACAGACAGATAGATGAGACAGGCTTTCACTAAATCGCCCAAGCTGGCCTTGAACTCATTCTGTAGCCCAGGCTAGCCTTAAAATACTGATCCTCCTACCTCAGCCTCTCCAAAACCTGGGATTTTAAGCCTATGCCACAAGGCTCAGCTATTGTTTTATTTTGAAAGTTATTATTATTATTATTATTATTATTATTATTATTATTATTGATTTGAGGTTTTGAGGTAAAGTCTCATGTGGCCTAGGCTAACTCAAAGTCTCTTTATAGCCAAGGCTGGCCTTGAACTTCTTATCTGCCTGGGCTTTCCTAGGCTGATATACATCACCACAGTTGACTAATTATTTTCTTACATAAATTAATTTTTAAAGCTTATTTTATTCACACATGTGACTGTGTGTGTGTGTGTGTGTGTGTGTGTGTGTGTGTGTGTGTGTGCACCACATGTATGCAGGTGCCCATGGGGACCAGAGAGGCCATTTGATCCTCTGCAGCTGGAGCTATATAGACAGTGGTGAGCTGTCTAATATGAGCATTGAGAAATTAACTCGGGCACTCTGAAAGAGCAGTAAGAGCCATCTCTCCAACACCACATATGTTTATTTTTAATTGTTATAGAAAAATACAAAAATACAAAAATTTTCCATGTTGTTCCAGTCTTTTGTTGCGCTGATAAAAAGCAACTTAAAGGAAAGGGTTAATTGGCTTAGAGGTCACAATCCATCATTGAGGGAAGTGGGGGCAGGAACTCAAGCAAGAGCTTGATACAGCGGCCATGGAGAAACAAAGCAAGCTCAATGGGAGTCAGTGTTCAGCTGACTTTTTTTTATAAAGCCCAGGACCACCTACCTAGAAATGGTGCTGCCCACACCGAATCGGGCCCTGCTACATCAATTAACAACCAAAAACATCTCCCACAGACCAATATGCCCGGAGTCCAATCTGATGAGGGTAATCTCTCTCTTTTTTTTCATATTTCTTCTTTTTTAGATTTTTTTATTGATTCTTTGTGATTCATGCCCCCCAGTCCTGCTCATCTCCCTGTCCCCTCATATCTGCCCTTCGCTCTTGCAAGCCTCCCCTAAAATAAAACACACACACAAACAAGCAAAAACCAAAGTACTGAGAAGCATCTCATCATGCGAGCGGTAGTGTGTCACAGTGTGTCCCACAGCATACATCAGTGTCCACACATCTTCATGTGCAAATGTGCCCTGCAGGGAGTCATTGGTCTGGTTCGAGGTCTCTAGCTTCTGTGACACCATCAATACTGGATCCTCACTGGGACTCCTCCGAGTTATCCTGTTGCTGTCCTGTGTCATGGAGACACTGCAGCTTTGGATCAGCATGGCTGGCCCTTTCACACGTCCCAACAGTTAGCAGATGATGTAGACTCTGGGGTGGGCCAACTCAGAGCCCTGGACTTGGAGCTGGGGGGTAGATGGTAATTTCTTGATTCAGACTCCCTTCTCAAGTGACTCTGTCCTGTGTGAAGTTGACAGCTGTAGCTAAGTGGGACATGTTTCACTGGGGCAGCAGAAATTCAGATATATGAATGCATCACGTAACATTTCTGTCAGTTTAAGCACACCTATGTCCTCAAACACGCATCACTTCTTTACAGTGATACTTCAAAATCCTTAGCTTCCTGCAGTGCATATCCCATAACTATTGTCACCCTGCTATGTAACACACACCAAAGCTGTTTGCTCATGTCATCTGGCACCTGTGATCAACTTTCCCATCCCTCCTTCTCCTTTTGTTTATTCATATGGGCTGTTTTTAATCATTGTCAGAGTTCTCTGTAAGCCCCACGATTAGGTTTATGTACTATATTGCAAATATCTCTCCTAGTCTGTAAATGCTTTTTTTTTTTCATTTTCTTACAGGTATGTTGGGGGAGCCAAGATCTTGGTTTTTGTTAGTGTTCAATTGTGAAAATATATCATCAGCAAGCAGGTGCCCCTTCTTCCTTTATAAATGAAGAAAATATTGTTCATGATAGGCCATCTACCAATCCTCACTAGGTGATTCTATATGTAATTGGAGGAAATGTCAGATTACTTTCTTTATTGTTTTGTTTTGAGATAGGATCTCCTATAGCCAGGTTGACTTCTTGATAAACAGCCAAGCATGACCCTAAACTTGTAATGTTCCTGCTTCTGCAAAGCACTGGGATGTCAGGTATGTGCCACCAACTCTTGCTTATTTATTTAATTAGTTATGTTTTGTGTATATTATGTGTAAGTCAGAGACAATTTATAGAAGTTGGTTCACTCTTTCTATGTCATGAATATTGAACCATTTCCTATATCAATGTGGTGTAAAGAATGCTCCCCAGTTATCTCTGATTGGTTAATAAAAAGCTAGACCGCGTATAGCTGGGCAGAGAGAAAATAAGAAAGTGGGACTTAGAATTGAATTGGGTCTCAAGAGAGACCAGAGGAGAAGACAGAAGAAGAGAGAGGAGAAAGGAGCTCTTGATTAGATGGGATGGACCAGGAGCACACGGCCAAGGGGAGCTTGCCCTGAAGACACCAGAGGCAAGAACAGGCATTTATATTGGTTTTAAAAGTGGTACGATTAGAATAGCTCAGAAACTGCCCAGCATAGGGCCTACAGCTTATTAATAAAATATAGTGCTTCTGTGTGGTTTACTCGGGAACTAATACAGGCAAAAGTGTGGTAGGTAACCCCCAATAGATTAAAGAATAAAAAGGGGTGAATCAACCCCCCAAGAAAAATTCCTAGTTAATATAGTGACCAAAATATAGAAACACATTAGGAGTAGAAAGGTTCATTTTGTTTCTCATAGTAGGGAAGGCATGGTTAGGGTAGGAGTTCTGCTGGTGGCAGTGGGACCTGAGAAGCGGCAGCTTCATCACAGGGTGGCAGACAGGGAGCAGAGAGCAGAACTGGAGCCAGGCCACCTCTAGTGACCACCTTCAGCCAACCTGCTTTACTCACTTCCTAAAGGCTCCACAGTCTTTAATGTCGCACCACCCGCTAAGTGCTCACAAAACCAGTCTGTGGGGACCTCTCAGATCCAAACTACACCAGCTCATGTGTATTATTTTATTTTTGCCATTTCTCTGTGTGCCAACTTAAAACAACCTAGAGTCACTTGTAAAGACAGAACCTCAGTTGAGGAACTGCTTCCATCAGATCGGCCTATAGGCATGTTACTGGGGAATTCTCCTGACTTACGATTGATATGGGAGGGCCCAGACCACTGCGGGCAGTGTCTCCTTGGGCAGGTGGTCCTGGGTTGTGTAAGAAATCAGGCTGAGCAAGCCACAGTGAGCAAGCCGGTAAGCAGTATTCCTCCATGGTCTCCGCTCAGTCCCTCCTCCAGGGTCCTCCTCTGAGCTTCTGCCCTGGCTTTATTTACTTCTTGATAGACTATAATCTGTAAGCCAAATAAACCCTTTTCTCCCCAAGTTCTCACCTGTTGGTCGAGGTGTTTATCAGAGCAACAAAATAACCAAATTGGACTGCATCCCACGGTGTGTGATGTTATATCTCATTGTGATTTTGATTTGCTGTCTTCTAATGAGCAGGGACACTGAGATGTTTTAGGTGATTTTTTTTTTTATTGGATTGTTTGTTTTCATTGAGCTGAAGAACTTTTTTCTTTTCTTTTTTTAGATTTGTCAAGACAAGGTTTCTCTGTGTAACAGCCCTGGCTGTCCTGGAACTCACTGTGCAGACCAGTGTGGCCTTGAACTCACAGAGATCCACCTGCCTCTGCCTCCCAAGTTCTGGGATTAAAGGCGTGCGCCACCATGCCTAGCTTTTTTTTTTTCTTTTAAAGATTGAGCTGAAGGATTTTTTTTTTTTTTTTTTTTGTGGCACACATCTTTAATCCAGCACTCAGGAGGTAGAGGCATGTGGATCTCTGTGAGTTCCAGGACAGCAAGGGTGACATAGTGAGACCTTGTCTTGAAAACAGAACAACAACAACAAAAGCCTTTCTACTACCCAGACACAAGCATTCTTCTACAGCCTGGGAAACACACTAAAGGACAGCAGTGTGGGTAGGGTTAGTGAAGTTAGTATAGTGTCTAGCAGCACAGGGATTTTGGATTAGCAGAAGCTTGACATCTCAGGTAAATGATATGGGCAGAACCAATTGGCTGGAAGCTTGCCCTTGAAGAGTATTGCTAAGAAACCTCACATATGCCATCATTGGCAATGGAATCATGGGACCACAGGATGCACTGTTGTGGGGGTGTGCCTTGAAAAAGCCCACCAGGGACTATGGCAACGAGAATGCAGGATATCATGTCAAATTCATCATGACAAGAGGATTAAAATCAAAAGTCTACAAGGCCTCCAGCCCCACGCTCCTCCTCATTCCTCACCAACACACTGAGAGACCACGGCCGCTGTCCATCACCATTTTGTACTAACCTGCGAGGAGTCCATGCTGGTGAAGAGTGTAGAGGCAGAGTCTGTTGGAATCATTTCCCTTGGAGCTCCTTTCATGTCTTCCAGAAATTAGATAATGTTCTTCAATATTATGGTCTTCCCAATTGTAACCTATATCCATGAGCATCACATCTTTGTAGAGATTCTTCTGGGAAGGATTCAGCAGACCCCACTCTTCTTCAGTGAAGTTCACATGCACATTATCATAGGTGACTGTATTCATGTCACAACTTCAGAGCTTGCCTGAGCTCCCCTCACAGCACTCAAATGCAGAGATACTGAAAGATTTTTTAACCATTGTGGATACAAGTTCCTTTCCTTACCCTACAGGTGACATGCAAATGAGTTATGGATGTTTGTTGTCATTTAGGGGGATTGGTTACAAGTTGTTAAATGGTCTTATTAAGCAAGGTATAGGAGTTTAGACTCAAGGGTTTCTCTCTTTTTCTTTTCTCTATCCTTCTTTCTCTCTTATGTAGGGGGAGAAGAATTGAAAAGAAAAAAAGGGGGATATAGACATGATATAGGAATGATAAAGAAAAAGGTATAGATTATTGAATATGTTCTTATATCTTTGTATATTGATTTTTTTTTGTTTTGTTTTGTTTTTGGTTTTTCGAGACAGGGTTTCTCTGAATATCTCTGGCTGTTCTGGACTCGCTTTGTAGACCAGGCTGGCCTCGAACTCACAAAGATCCGCCTGCCTCTGCCTCCCAAGTGCTGGGATTAAAGGCGTGCGCCACCACCGCCCGGCTTAGGCATAGAATTTAAACTTTGAGTCAGGCATGGTGGCGCATGCCTTTAATCCCAGCACTTGGGAGGCAGGCAGATCTCTGTGAGTTTGAGGCCAGCATGGTCTCCAAAGGGAGTGAGTACAGCCAAGGCTGTTACACAAAGAAACCCTGTCTTGAAAAAAAAAAAAAAAAACTTTAAACTTATCAAGATAAGATGAGAATATTTTTCCTAAGTTGCCAAATACATAAGGACTAGGCATTGAGAATGCACGTCATACCTTATAGGTTTCATAATTATTTTTATTGTATGTAGTTTGTTGTTATAAGAAAAAGAGCCTTTTAAGCCAGGCGAGGTGGCACACGCCTTTAATCCCAGCACTTGGGAGGCAGAGGTAGGCAGATCACTGTGAGTTCGAGGCCAGCCTGGTCTACAAAGGGAGTCCAGGACAGCCAGAGCTGTTACACAGAGAAAACCTGTCTCAAAAAAAAAAAAAAAAAAAACCCTAAAAAAGAAAAAGAGCCTTTTATTGAACTAAAAGGGAGGAGGGATGTTGGAGAAAGCTCTTACGCACTGTTTTCTGATGCTGATTTCAATATTCTGAGATCTGGTTAACACCCTACCTGAGGATTTCTCTGATTGGATAATAAAAGTTGATGAATTCCTGGGAGAAAGGAAGGAACTCTGCAAAGAGACAGAGGAATCTCCCTTTTTCTGCCAGGAGACACAGAAGGAGACCAACGTGTTTGTGAGCTTGGAAGGTACCACAAGCCACGTGGCTGGTTGGAACCAGGTGGTCGGGTTAACTTTGGTGAGCTAGTTGGGAGTCTGCCCAGCAGCTAAGGTCTCATCGTTGAATCATTAAAAGGTCTAGGTGTGGAGAACTGGTGGCTTGGGGGTGTCCGCACTGAGAAACTGAAGTGTAGGTGACTGTTCCAAGACATCGCTGCCAAGCTGGGCACCAGGGAGATAGCCAAGTCGACCCGAAGACCACGCAGGACATCACGTGGGTGGTGTCTCCACCAACGCTCTTGCAGTAGAGATGCAAGACAAGTTTCAGATCATCCGAAGGATCGAGGACATAACAGTAGCATGGTTGATCTGGAGAAAAATAGCGCAGACCTCATGACCCAGGCTGGAGTGGAAGAACTGAAAGGTGAAAACAAGGTTGCTGCTTCAAGGAAGAGTTGAAGTCGGGGAAGCTCACCAGCTGCTGATAATCCACACGGAATCCAGAATGTTGTCCCAAGCCAATAGAAAATCAAGTTGCTTTCCGCAACTAACTACTATTGTGGACAGGTTTTAAAAAGCACGCTTCTTATCCCAGCCTGCATAGTCTGTAGAGTGTCCTCCTAACTCCCAGTTTCTCACACTTGGTATCTTCACATCTTGGTCAGTTCTCTTAATTAATTAAACACTAAAGCTTTGGCGGTTTCAGCATAAAATTGTCAAACTTTTTAGTGATTTTCCTCAAGTCCTTTCCCCACTGTTCTTTTGTGGTAGTTGCTGTTTGATAAAGGGGCAGAGTACTTTTTAAATTAGGTGACTAGCTATTCCTCTCCTTGACAGAAGCCGGGATGTGAGACGTTCGTTTAGGGTTCTTTCAGTGTCAGCGCAGAGTGACCGGTGAGTCCATACTAGAGTGTCACAAATACTTTTCCAAATGGCCAAGAACATTGATTGATTGTGCGAAGTGTCCATCAGAGTTTTACACGAGACCCTAGTAGTGTTGGTAAGGCCTTCAGTGCTCATCTGGCGGGCTGTCGGAACCCAGTGACTCCCTTCAAGCTACTGACTGAAAGGGAAGAGATCAAAAGACCCAAGTGAGTCCACCATCAGTCACATGGCTAAGAAATGCCCATTGGGCCGGGCGGTGGTGGCGCACGCCTTTAATCCCAGCACTTGGGAGGCAGAGGCAGACGGATCTCTGTGAGTTCAAGGCCAGCCTGGTCTACAAAGGGAGTCCAGGGCAGCCAGAGCTGTTATACAGAGAAACCCTGTCTCAAAAAAACAAAAAAAAAAAAAACAAAAGAAAAGAAAAGAAATGCCCATTGGCCGGTGGGAAGCTCTGATTTTAAGAAATACTGTTTTACTTGAACTGTCTCTTGTCTAAATTCTTGCACAGTGAGTTCTATTATTGATTAAAGAAAGCAGATAATAAACTCTTTACATTTGGAATTTTTGATGACCCAGAAGGTAATCCATGTCACTGTCCCCACAAAGTGATTTCATACAATAAAATACATGAATAATTGAAAGCTGGAAAAAAGAAAAAAACCCGTCTAGGTGTATTTGTTTTACAGGCATAAGTGCTGCCCTGACCCTCAGGCCTCTTCACAAGGCCTGCCAGGTCTTGTACAACACAGTTCAGATGCCCTCTTCCGGCCTTCTCAGGTACCAGGTATCCAAGCCCTACACAGCAGGCCAGATACTCACATACATAAAATAAATTTTAAAGCAGATTAAAAAAACATAAAACCACAATCATCATGGACATATAATTATTATAGTGTAAATTTCTATGAAAAATATAACGGGTAGAAGAATAAAATGTACTAATTAAAAAATTAGTACATTTAACAGACATACATAGCCATGAATGCTGCTACATGCCTGTAATTCCCAACTTCAGGTAGGCTGAGGCCAGAGTATTGGCATGAATTATTTTTTGTTGTTTTTTCGAGGCAGGGTTTCTCCATTGTGACCCCAGCACATTCACTAACCTGGGGTATGTGTGCAGATGCCTCTCAGGAATAACTTTAGATGAAGACACAAAAGCACATTAAAAAAAATCTGATTCTATGATTATTACCTAGACTGAAGAAAGGAAAAACAATACTATAATGAAAAGAATATGGGTCAATTTTAAATTATTCCTAAAATAGGCCTGGAGAGATGACTCAGCGGTTAAGTACACACACTGCTCTTCCAGAGGACCTGAGTCTGATTCCTAGGATCCACATCTGGTGGTTCACAACCACCTGTAACTCCAGCTCCAAGGGAGATCCAACTCCATCTGCACTCACAACTCACACATATATAATCAAAATTAGTTATTTAAAAATAACACCAGAATGGAATGCAGGTGTACATGCAGATAGAGCACTCATATGCATAAAATAAATAAAATAAATCTTTAAAAAAAATAACACCAGAATGAATGAATGAATGGCACATAGAAGTAGCACATAATAATTAATTAAATAACAGCTCAGCAGTAAAGCCCACTGGGTTTATCCCAAGCACCCAAACATCAACCCCAACAAAAGCACAGCTATTATAATGATGTTGCAAGAAATCATGAAGATGGGCTGGAGAGATGGCTCAGTGGTTACGAGCACTGTCTGCTCTTCCAGAGGGCCAGAGTTCAATTCCGAGCAACCACATGGCGGCTCACAACCATCAATACTGGAATCTGATGCTGTCTTCTGGCATGTAGGGGTACATGCAGATAGAGCTCTCATGTATGTAAAATAAATAGATAAATCTTTAAAAAAAAAGAAATCATGAAGATTATAAATCCTGAGTTCAAGGCTAGGGATGTAGCTCAGCGGTACAGGGCTGACCTCACCTGAGCCTTGGGTTTGATCCTGAGCACTGAACAGCAACAACAACAAAACTGCATTAAGAGACGTAAGGGAGAGTACAAACCCCATTCCACGAGACTCGTGGGAGTTACTCTTTTGAGGAGATTCGGGGAGGAGCACTGAGGGCTAGGACAGACATTAAACAGCACATGGACAATGCTTCCGGGAGTGGAGGGGCAGCGGCCGTTCAAGCAAAGCTGCCAGCGCGGGGCTGTGGTTTGTCACACACAAAGACAGGCAGCACTTGGGCTAATCAGTGCTCCACTTGTGGGAGCCTCTGGTCTGGTGTGTATCTGTCCTCACACATATTATCTGCGTGAGAAAGAAAAGAAAGAAAAGGGGCTGCCTCTGCCTTTTATCTCCTTTGGTACTTGGTGCGCCGGGGTGAAGCTGAAGAGATAGTTAGACTTAGGATTATTTTTTTTCTTGGAGAATAACATACATGAGGAATTCTTTAAATGTATCATGTGGTGGATTGTCACAAACTCAATGAGCCCCCACTGCATAATCCCCTGTTGGCACAGGTCTGTAATCAATCCCCACTACGCAGAAGGCTTAGGCACAAGGATGGGAAATTCAGAGACTGTCAGGCATATGGAATGAATATAGGTCATAATACATATGGCAGCCTGGGTCCTTTAGAGAGAGGCTCTCAAAATAAAAACATAAAGGGCTGGCAGTGAGATACTTACCTACTCCATGAGAGCTTCTACATTCAAACCCCAGTGCTGCAAAGACAAAAACCACTAAGAGGCCATAAAGCAATGTTTTAAATCTTTTTTAAAAAGATTTATTTATTATGAATAGTGTTCTGCATGCATGTATGCCTCCAGGCCAGAAGAGGGCACCAGATCTCATTATAGACAGTCATTAGCCACCATGTGGTTGCTGGGAATTGAACTCAGGACCTCTGGAGGAGCAGCCAGTGCTCTTAACCTCTGAGCCATCTCTCTAGCCCCCATAAAGCAATTTTTATCCTTTGCTTGTTTTGTTGTTGTTATTAAGTTTTTTTTAATTTTGGGGTTGTTTTTGTTGTTGTTTTGAGACAGGGTTTTTCTGTGTAACCCTGGCTGTCCGGGAACTCACTCTGTAGAACAGGTTGGCCTTGAATGCACAGAGATCCATCTGCCTCTACCTTCCAAGTGCTAGGATTAAAGGTGTGCATCACTGGTAGTGTACTTTTTAATTATTAAACACTTATTTTTAATAACTGTATTCATTTATAACAAATACACTTACTTACTACTTCTATAAATTCCTACAAGACCTAAGAATGCCTACAACCCCTATACATTCCTACAACTAACCACTAAGCCTATTGATAAGGATACAGTCTCTGGGGCAGGTCCTCAGTCGTCAGGAACACAGTCTCTGGGGTAGACTCTTTTTTTTTTTTTTTTTTCGAGACAGGGTTTCTCTGAATATCTCTGGCTGTCCTGGACTCGCTTTGTAGACCAGGCTGGCCTCGAACTCACAAAGATCCACCTGCCTCTGCCTCCCAAGTGCTGGGATTAAAGGCGTGCGCCACCACCGCCCGGCTGGGGTAGACTCTTTAATGCACTTAGCAGTCTTTATTCTGGAATATCTCAGATGCAGGTTCGTCAGGGTAAATTGGCTATGGCAGTCTCACCTTAAATAAGGCTTGAGGCTTTCTTCTCTCTGGGAGACCTCAGCGTCTGAAGGCCACCTTCCATCCTATCAGCAACTCTGCCACTCTGCCTCAGTCTTTAAAGCTGGCCACAGTTCCGTTCAGGCCACTGTTCAGACCGGTCAAACCCCTCTAGGCAAAAGCTGAGCAACAGGGTTTAGTCCTTGGCTTTATGCTGTCTTGCTGAGGCTTTATCTGCTCACCAGCTTCCTTCTGCCTCAGGGAGATCTGGTCATCAGTTCACCAGCACTTTCTTCAGCAGGACTCGCTAGCATGGGAGCTCTTTAGTATCAGGGGCCCTTAGCATGCAGCTCTCTGGGCTCATCCACTTGTCCTTAAATAGGATCGCTCCTTGTTCCACCTGCTTCAGCTTAATCTGGGCTTTGCCCACTTAGCAGCTGAAAACAATGCCAGGTGATAAAGTCTTTCTTTGTTTCACCTGGCTTCAACCTTGTTTTTCAGTCCAAAGAGACTCCCCTCGTTTCACATGACTTCATCCATAAGCTGATAAGCTAATTGCTCACAGCCAAGTTGATCTTCATGCCCCGAATTAAGAGACTGTATCAGAAACCTAGATATTCACTAAATCTAACTTATATTAATCTATCAACCCCTACACATCACCATTCCTGGCCTTAAATTTTTTTAATTATGTGTCTATGTGTGTGCTTATGTGCGATTATGTGCACATTAGTGTAGGTGCCCACGGAGGCGAGAAGAGGGCATCAGATCCCCTGAAACTGGAGTTAGAGGCAGTTATAAACTGTCCAACATGGGTGTTGGGAACTGAACTCAAGTCCCCTACAAGAACAATGCATGCTCCTAATGCCAAGCCATTTATTTCTCCAGTCCCCATTGTTTTGGTTTTTGACACTGGATCTCACATAGCCCAAGTTGGCCTTGAACTCAATTATGGTGCTGATGATGGCCTTCAACTTCTGATTCTCCTGCCTCTACCTCCTGAGTGATGGGATTACAAGCATGAGACATCATTCCTGGCTATGACACACAATGCTCCAACCCAGGTTCTTGTGCATGCTAGGCAAGCTTTCTAACTGAGCTATACCCTCAGCCAGATCCTTTGTGCGTAAACTAAACCTTTGTGTGCAGCGCCCAAGGTCATTCACTCACAATCCCTAAATGAAATAGTGCGGCACACCATATGCATGCTGTGTGTATCATATCTATTATCTGTTATCATGATGTCTATATGAGAAAGGTGTGTGTGTGAAAGTACCCACCATAACCATGTGTGGGTGAACACAACTTTATGAAGTGGTTTCTCTTCTTCTACTTTTACATGTATACTCCAAGGATCAAAGTCAAGCCGTCGGGCTTTGACACCAACTGCTTTGCCTACTGAACCATCTTGCTGGTCCCATAACTATTGGTGCTTTCACTTTTATTATTTATATATTGTTTGTATCTTTAAGATGATCTTGCTGTATAGCCATGCTGACCTGGAACCTATTCTCTTCCTTCTTTCCCCACCACTGGGGTCCTGCGATTACAACAACTATGAGCTACCATACCAGACCTTTAAAGTTTTAAAATCTAGCCTAGTGAGGTATACCAGCTATCCCAGTGCTTGAAGTTTAGACTGGAGGTGCAGGAACTTGAGGCCAGTTTGAGATAGAAACCAAGTGTCTGCCTCAAAGACAAAAACAAAACCTGGGGGCTGGAGAGATGCTCAGCAGTTGAAAGCAATCGCTGTGCAATTGTGAGTACATCATTTGCATCCTACCCATAAAGGATTAAGTGAACTGGGTTTGAACTCTAGGTAGCTGGGGTTGCTGGCTGAGCACCATCAGAGCTCTGAGAGCTCTCAGAGACCTGGCCGGTGCCAACCAATAGCAATCCCTTGTGGAACAAGTCTGCAGGTCACTCACAGGAGTCACAGGTCAGAGAGGCTGGAAGTAGCTTCAAAAATAAATTACTCAGCCTGGCACGGTGGCACACGCCTTTAATTCCAGTGCTCAGGAGGCAGAGGCAGGCAGATCTCTGTGAGTTCAAGGCCAGCCTGGTCTATAAAGTGATGCCAGGACATCCAGGGTTCTGTTACACAGAGAAATCCTGTCTAAAAAAACAAAAGAAGAAGAAGAAGAAGAAGAAGAAGAAGAAGAAGAAGAAGAAGAAGAAGAAGAAGAAGAAGAAGAAGAAGAA
>CAJQZJ010032322.1:10389669-10406865 GCA_907164525.1 Lophiomys imhausi
TTTTTTTTTGGGCAGGGTTGTTTGGTTGGTTATTTTGTTTTTTGGGGGGTTTGTTTGTTTGTTTTTTGTTTTTTGGTGTGTGTGGTTTTTTTCCCTTTCCCCAAACAGTATCTCTCATGGTCCAGTCTGACATCAAACTCTTAAATCTTTCTCCTTCCTCTTTAGTGATGGAACTCAGGAAAAACCATGTCCTGTTGATGGAGTGCTTCCTGTTAGGAGGGAGGGAAGGAAGAAAGGAGGGAGAGTAAAATGGAGGGAGGAACTGGCCGGGCACCCTATCCCTAAGGCTAAATAGAGCAAAAGTTTAAGATGTTTATTTTTTCAAGTGCAACAGTGACACCTAGTGGAGAATATAGCTCGGTGCGTTACCGAGAGATGACGTCAACGATTTCTATTTGTCAGTAATAACAACAACAACAACAAAAGCCTGCCCCTTAATAAATCTGTTTTTCCTAAATACAAGCCCGTGCTACGGCAGAAAAAGTGTCCAAACTTACCGCAGAAATGTCCCCAGCAACTGCATGTGCAGCCGACCTTGGCCGTAGGTGGTGGTGTTCAGCAGGCTGTGAACATTGCATCTACTTAGACAAGCGATGGAACTTGTTCTCGACCTCTTTTCTTCCCTCTGCTAAGCCTCTGGTGAAGCGTGAGTGGGTTTGGGGTGGTTTCTTTGCATTGTAGAGACAGGTCTTACACTGTGGCTCTGTCTGATCTAGCGCTTACCATGTAACACTGGCTATCCTCCAATTCATGGCAGTTCTTAGTCTCCTGACCATGTGCTTACTGTGATTGCAGGTGTTTACTGTCAACTTTGACGAAGTGTTTTGACACGAACAGTCCACAAGGTGGATGGGCTCTCGTCAGACTTTTTAAAAAGTCTTGACATAAGAGTAAAATAATGTCTACGAGAGCCCTGAGTTGAGTTCACAACGGGAGGAGATTAAAGCATGCTGTTAGGTAAAATATATGCAAGAAGCAGAAGAGTTCAGATGTGCTAATCTAGATCACACAAAGAAACAGAGAAAACCCCCAAGTAAATTCTAAATGGTTCTTTGTTCTCTTTCAAGCTTAGTCTTGCTCAGAAGTCCTAGGGAATTACCCCACCCTTCCGTAGAAGAATGACTGGTTCCAATATCTGAAAGAACCCTAATGACTAAAGAAGATCTTGTCTGTTCAGAAGTGCTGGGCTGGAATCCCGGGACCTTGGGGAGGCAACTGCCTCCTCAATGGAGCCACACCCCCGCCCTGCTCCGTCCTTCTTCAGGCAGGTTCGCCATATGTAGCCTGTGGCTGTCCTCCTCTACAGCTTGATCCTCCTGACTCAGCTTCCTGGGTGCTGGAATTACAGGACTGTTGGAGAGGCGAGGGGAGGGGAGGGGAGGGGAATCTTAAAGCTAGAGAGTGTTACTTTCATAGTACAGAGAGAGGGACAAAGTAATGATTAGTTTTCAAATGTAACACTGAGTAACAACTGGCATAGATGTCCAACCTGCTGCCCATTAACCATATACATCCCAGAACAGCTGTGAATTTGGCCCAGCACGTCTGTCAACAACACAATATCGCAATGCAGAAAGGTGAGCTCCCCGATTGTAAAACATTGGTCACCCCATACTGTACAAAGAATACTTCACTAGGTTTCTAAACTGACGAATCTAACGTTTTCTACAGATTAGAAAAATGTGTGGGGTTTTCTTTGATTTTTTGAGACAGGGTTTCTCTGTATATTCTTGGCTGTCCTGGACTTGCCCAGCATGGGAAAAAAATGTATGTTTTAAGAAGTGGCGCTCACCTACAGTGCTCAGTAGCCCGAGCACTGGGGAGGCAGAGGCAGGTGGATTTCTGTGAGTTCGAGGCCAATCTGGTCTACAAAGCAAGTCCAGCATAGCCAGGGCTCTGTTACACAGAGAAACTTTGTCTCGAAAAGCCAAAAAAAAAAAAAAAAAGGAAAGGAAATAAAAGAAAAAAGAATTGTTTCTTGAGGCTAGAGAGGCAGCTCAGCAGTTAAAAGCACTTGTGGTCCTTGTAAAGGACCCAGGTTCAATTCCATACCCATATGGTAGCTCACAGCCATTCATAATTCCAGCTCCAGAGCTCCAGAGGACCAGAGTCGTGCTTCTGGTTTCTGTGGACACCAGGTATACACATAGCATACATACATACAAGTAGGCAAAACATTTGTGCACATAAAAATAAAAATAAATAATTTAAAAACTATTTTAGAATGTCCCTTAATAAATATGTTTCCTACATTCTGTAACAGGGTTCCAGACCTTAGTAGGCACTGAATTAGCACAATGGACTTCACAATGAAAATGCCATTCAAGCTGTAAAGCTCAGCACGTAGACAACACTACCTGCCAAAACTGAAAACAATAGACCTAATCCATCAAAGTCCACAGTTCTGGGAAAGTCTCTAAATGTGCTAACCTTGCTTTTTGGTTTCTGTAGTTCCACTTTCAACTAACTATTCTTGTTAACTGAAGTATGTCAACCAGGACAGGTTTTCTATTTTTTTTTGGTTTTTTTTTTTTTGTGTGTGTGGTTTTGTTTTGATTTTTTTGCTTAAAATTCACCCTGAGAAAGGCTTGGGACTACACTGGGATCCTGAACACCCAGTGTACTCACTGGCCGGCTTACCAAAAAATTTTTTATTGTCTTTAACTCCTGTCCAAGCAGTCTTCTCTGGTGGATAACCCATGACACATAAGTCCACATGACCTTGCCAGAAACCTTGGGCTCCAGGCTCTGTTCAGCAGCTTGTAGGTGATGCCTGCATCCACCAAATTCATCTGGGCAAGGAACAATATCTAGCTCCTGGCTGCCTTTCTCTCCCTACATATTTCTGGTTAAAAGGTTGTTGTTGTGTTGTGTTTAAGGGATTCTATTGTTTATTTTGGTTACACTTTATAGTTACACTATAACTCAAGTTGAATGAGAACTCAGTACACAGACCACTCTTTTTGTTGTTTTTTGAGACAGGGTTTCTCTGTGTAGCCCTGGCTGTCCTGGACTCACTTTGTAGACCAGGCTGGCCTTGAACTCACAGAGATCTGCCTGCCTCTACCTCCCGAGTGCTGGGAATAAAGGCGTGCGCCACCATGCCTGGCTTTCCAGGCCATAATAATCCCCCTGCCTCAGCCTTCCAGCTTCATGAAGTGTTTGGGACAGGAATGATATAGGTATCGGATGGGTCCAATCAAACTCTTTAATAAGATAATAGTAAAATTAGTAGTATCATCTCATTTAGTAGGGTTGAAATTTGAGTTTGGAATGGGAGAAGAGGGTTAAAGTAAGATTCCTAGACACAGCTGATGAATGAGGAAGAAGACTTCAGTGCACTGCTCTAGAGAAAAGGAAATAGATTAAGAAATAGATAAGCCACTGAGTGACTTCTAAATTGCTTTCGCTTTTCTTCAAGCTCCGTCTTGCTTAGAAGTTCTAGGAAGGGCTGGAGAGATGGCTCAGCGGTTAAGAGCACTGGCTGCTCTTCCAGAGGTCATGAGTTCAATTCCCAGCAACCACATGGTGGCTCACAACCATCCATAATGAAATCTGGCGCCCTCTTCTGGCCTGTAGATATACCTGCAGACAGAACACTGTATACATAATAAATAAATCTTTAAAAAAAAAATAAGTTCTAGGAAATTGCCCTGACCTTCTGCAGTAGGGCTTATTCTAATATTTGAAAGAGATCTGGTGCCTAAAGGAGGTTCCCATTTGTTCAGGATCTGCTGTGTGCATGGTTATTAGGATTTTATTCACACTCCACTCATTCACACCACGTTTTCTATGAAAGTTCTTTTTATCTGTTTGGGTTTCTTGTCATTTCTTGTCATTTTGTGTAAAGACAGAGTCTCCCTATCTAGGCTTACCTCACACTTGGCAATTCTCTGGGCTCCACACCCTGCGTGATGAGATTATAGGTCTGGGCCCATAGTGTCAGGCTATATGCAAATTTCTGGTGTGTAGACTTGTCCACATTTTCTTTCTTTTTTTTCTTTTGTTTTTCTTTTTTTTTTTTCTTCTTGGTTTTTTCAAGACGGGGTTTCTCTATGTAGTCCTGCCTGTCCTGGAACTCACTCTGTAGACCAGGCTGGCCCTGAACTCAGAGATTCACCTGCCTCTGCCCCCTGAGTGCTGGGATTAAAGGCACGCTCCACTACCACCCGGCTCAGTCCACATTTTCTTATTTATTTTCTTTTGTGAGATAAGGAAGGTCTCTCACTGTAGAGAGTACTGTGGTTTGAATATGAAGTGTCCCTAATAGGCACATGCAAGCACACACATATATCACACATGCACAAAAACTATATGATGACCTCAATAGATACAGAAAAGCAGTAGTTAATAAAAGTCAATATTTTTGCCAAGCACGGTCAGGCCTGTAACCCCAGCACTCAGGAACCAGGAGCAGAAGGATTGGTACAATTTTAGAGGCAGCTTGGTTTCCACAGTGAGTTTCAGGCCAGCTAGGACCACATAGACCCTGTCTGAAAAGAACTATCACTGAGGAAGGGCATCAGGCAAGGACTCCACCACCAGTCTACAAACTTAGCTATGTAGCATCCCTCTATGAAGAAAACGCTGAACAAACTAAATATAGAGGAAGTGGCCCTTAGGTCTTGACCCCTTCAACATCTCTCACTTGTCACCAGGCAGCAGGAGAGGAAGTCCAGGCTGAGCTGCAGCGTCCTGAAGAGTTTTCCCAGGGAATGAGATTCAAACATAGAAGAAAAGAATCTTAGGAAGAGCCAGTGTGAAGCAAAGTTATTTTTAGCAAGAAAACGAGTTTTTGTTTCAGTACCTAGGCTACCTCAAGTAGCCTAGGGTGGATAAGAATAGCCTTGAATTCTTGATCTTCCAGATTCTCCTCCTAAAGTCTGAACTGCAAGTGAATCATATCCACTTTGCTTCCAAGCTCTGGGTGTGACCTGGCATTAGCACCCCCTCTTGATAGTAGGCAACCACCTCTGGCTGGCACTGCCAACCAGGTCAGCAATGAAAGATCTGCAGGAACAGTTGTGGGTGGACTGGCAGGTCCTGCTTTCCAGGCTGCTCTACCTAAGCTCCCGGGAACACGTTTATCAAAGGTTTTGATTTAGGACTTTTTCATTTGACCTAAACAATGCATGGAACCTCTCCAACAGTGGGACATGACATCCAGGGAAACTTGAGTCTGTGTTCCAGGACCAATATCACTCCTATTTCGCTCAGAACAACCTACTTTGTTATTTCCTCTAAGGCAGCATTCTTGATCTTAGCCGAAAGCTAGAGAAGTTATTGGCAAGATTCTTATTTTACATTGTGCAAGGCTGTGAAAAACAAAAACAAACAGCTTAGTGATTATTGTAGAATTAAGTGTAACCGAACTTTTAAATTATTATTTAACACTTATTTATTTATTACTAAATTCACTTATAACAAACACCAACAATTTCTTAACTATTAATCCTATAAATTCCTACAACCCCTTTAACCTATCCACTAAACCTATTGATAATTATAACAACTACTTTTATAACCTTTTAGAATGATACAGTCTCTGGGGCAGGTCCTCAGTCGTCAGGAACACAGTCTTTGTTGTAGATTCTTTAACACACTTAGCAGTCCTTTTTCTGGATCTCTCAGATGCAGGTTCGTCAGGGTAGTTGGTTATTGCAGTCTCACCTTAAATAAGGCTTCATGCTTTCTTTTCTGTGGGAGACTCCAGCCGTCTGTAGGCCAACTTACTTCTTTTGAATCAGGAACTCAGCTGCTCTGCCTCAGTCCTTAAAGCCAGGCACAATTTCCTTTAGGCCACTGTTTGGACAGATCAAACCCCTCTAGGCAAAAGCTGAGCCACAGGGTCCAGTCCTTGGCCTTTTGGTGTCTTGCTCAGGCTTTCTTTACTCACCGGCTTATTTCTGCTTCAGGGAGAGAGCTGGCCATCAATGGCCAGCCCTTTTTTCAGCAGGACTCTTGGAGCTCTCTAGCATCAGGGGCCTCTTCTTCTCTTCTGGGCTCCACGCACTGTCCTCAAATAGGAGGAACTCTGTTTCAGCTTAATTTGGGCTCCGCCCACTTAGCAGCTGAAAACAATGTCAGGCCAGATACTTTGTTTCTTCAAGTCTTGAGTCTTTCCTGTTTTTCCTGACTTCAAACTTGTTGTTCAGTCTATTGAGTCTTTCCTGTTTTTGCTGACTTCAAACTTGTTTTTCAGTCTATTGAGTCTTTCCTGTTTTTGCTGACTTCATGCTGATAATGCTCTTCAGGCCCCGAATTAAGAGACAGTATCAGAAACTCCTATATATTTCCTAAATCTAATTTATCTAACTCCTACAATTAAGCAGTTTTTCTTTTTTCTTTTGAGACAGGAGTTCTCTGTGTAATAGCCTTGGCTGTCCTGGACTCGCTTTTGTCGACCAGGCTGGCCTCGAACTCACAGAGATCCGCCTGCCTCTGCCTCCCAAGTGCTGGGATTAAAGGCGTGCGCCACCACCGCCCGGTTTACTCTGGTCACTTTTAAGAACAGCAATTAGGCTGGAGAGATGACTCAGTTGTTTGAAGTGTTTACTGCTCTCGCAGAGTTCTCTAGTTCAAATCCTGGCACCCATATGCCAACTAACAATCATCTATTAACTGTAGTTCCAAGAGGATTCTGGCACTATCTTCTGGACTCCACAGGTACTACATGTGTTTGGTGCACAAATATATACACAGGCTAATAAATAAATAAATAAAATTCAAATTTTTGCTTTAAAAAAAGAACAGCAAGTACTCTTAGCAATCTTCCAATCCCCCATAAATATATTAAATCTTAACTAATAACACACCTTTTTTAAAAAAGAAAGAAGTTTACTTCAGGTGCAGGTCCCTTGGAACTTGAGTTAAAGGTGATTATGAACAACCATGTGCATACTGGGAACCAAACCTGGGTCCTCTGCAAGAGTAACAAGCGCTCTTAACCATTGAGCCATCTCTTCAGCCCCATGAAGGAGAATTTTTAAGTGAAATTCATGGAGGCAGAAATAGTAAAATGATGATACTAAAATTATTCCACATACTGACAGAACTGATGTATCTTGGAGATTGAGATACAAGATAGTCTTTCTTTGAATAATTGATTCAGCCAGCTTGTTCAGCAGACTTGAAGACTAATTAATTAGATTAAATACTTACCAGGACATGATGGCACAGTCTGTAATCCCAATAACTAGGGAGTCTGAGGCAGGAGAACTGCTGTGTGCTAAAAACAAGGGATAGGCTGGGCCTGCTAGCACACCCCTTTGATCCCAGCACTACGTCTTTGGCTTCTACTGTATACTGAAGACCAGCTGAGACAACCAGCATTGTGGACTGAACACCTACTGGATTCTTGGACCTTTCCTTGGTACACAGACATTGTTGGACTAGATGGACCACAGCCTGTAAGCCATTCTAATAAATCCCCTTTAGATAATTGAAAGATAGATAGAAAGTTAGAAAGATAGATAGAAAGTTAGATAGATAGATAGATAGATAGATAGATAGATAGATAGATTCATTAAGTCTGTTCCTTATCCCTAACACACATGGCTTCCTCTCTTCTCCATACTGACTCCTACCTCGCCCACAATCCCCAAGGCTTCAGAGACTTACAGCTCTGTCAACCATGCCATGGCGTGTGCCCCTCAATAAGTAAATAAATGAAATGAAGAGATTTTTTTGAAAGTATACCTTAGCCTAGATAATTTACAAATAGAAATTTATCTCTCCTAGTTTTGGAGAGGAGGAAGTTCAAGATCAGGGCATCAACAGATTCAGTGTCTTCAAGAGGACTCGGCTTCCTTGATAGTACCGTCTGTGTTCTCATGTGCTGGAGGGGACACATACACACCGCTGGGCTTCTTGTACAAGGGTATTACTCTGGTGGAAGGGTATAGTTCAGTGATACTGGTTTGCCTAGCATGCTCATGTACCTGGGTTGGATCCCAGCACCACAAACACAATGAAGTCATTAATCCCAATCATGAGAGCTCTACCTTCAAAGCATAAGCATGTCTCAAACTTCCTACCTCTTTCAGCGCAGAGAGGTAGCTTAAAGGTTACCAGCACTGGCTGCTCTTTCAGAGGACCTGGCCTCAGTTCTCAGCACCCACAGGGTTGTTGGCACACAGCTACCTACAACTCTAGTTCCAGGGGATCAGAGATCTTTCCCTGACCTCCATGGGCAGACGTGCACATGGTGCACATACATATATGTACGCACTTACACATATATATCAAATAAAAATAAAGAAACCTTTTTTTAAAGTTCCTACTTCTTCATATTGCTGCACTGAGGACTAGGTATCATATAGTGTTTGGGGGCATGGTGGGAGTGAGAAAGACCTGCAAACACACACACAACTACCACCTCCTTCAGTTTTGTAATATAATGTACATTTCCTTTTTTAGTTCTTACTTAGTTTTTTGATTTTTGTTGTCATTCTTTGGGTTTGGTTGTGTGTGTGTGTGTGTGTGTGTGTGTGTGTGTGTGTGTGTATGTTTGTGTGTTTGTCTGTGTGTGTATTTGTGTATAGGAGACATGTGGCACAGCACATGCATGGACACCAGAGGACAGTTTGCAGGACTCAGTTCTCTTCTTTTACCTCGTGGGTTCTTGGGATTGAACTCAGATGGTCAGATTTTTTCTGGAAAATCCCTGTTTTGTTTTGCTTTTTTGATTTTTTTTGAGACAGGGTTTTGTTTGTTTTATTTTTATGCTTTTGTTTTCTGTTTTGTTTTTTCTCAAGAAAGGGTTTCTCTGTGTAAGCCTGGCTGACCTAGACTCTCTCTATAAACCAGATTGACCTCAAACTCACAGAGATCCACCTGTCTCTGCCTCCGAGTACTGGGATTAAAGGGATGTGCCACCACACTCGGCCTTAATTTTGTTTTTTAAAATATTCATTTTTATGATGTGTGTGTGCCGTGTGTGTGTATGTGTGTGTATGTGTGTGTACGTGTGTATGTGTATGTGTGTATGTGTGTGTACATGTGTATATGTGTGTTTATGTGTATGTGTGTGTGCATGAGTGTATATGTGTATGTGTGTATATGTGTGTATGTGTGTGCATGTGTGTGTATGTGTGTACATGTGTATGTGTGTGCCGTGTGTGTATGTGTGCGTATGTGTGTGTACGTGTGTATGTGTGTATATGTGTGTGTACGTGTGTATATGTATGTGTATGTGTGTATGTGTATGTGTGTGTGCATGTGTGTGTATGTGTATGTGTGTACATGTGTATGTGTGTGCATATGTGTGTATGTGTGTATATGTGTGTATGTGTATGTGTGTGTGCATGTGTGTGCATGTGTGTGTACGTGTGCATGTGTGTGTATATGTGTGTATGTGTGTATGTGTATGTGTGTATATGTGTGTGTATGTGTGTGTGTGTGTGTGTGTGTGTGTGTTTGCCATGTGTGCCTTGATGTCTAATGAGACCAGAAGAGGGTGTTGATCTCTTGTAGCTGGAGATGTAGGTGGTTATGAGCCACTTAATATTGGTGCCGGGAGCTGAACTGCAGTACTTTGGAAAAGCAGCAGGTGTTGTTACCCACTGAGCCTTCTCTCTATTTTCCTGAACTAACTCTTTTGTTGTTTGCTTGTTTGTTTGTTTTGGTTTTTGAGACAGGGTTTCTCACTCTGAAGACTAGGCTGGCCTCAAACTCAGACATTTGCCTGCCTCTGCCTCCCAAGTGTGCACCACCATCACTTGGCTCTCTTTTTTTCTTCCTTTTTATTTTTATGAATTAAAACTCTCAAGGGAGGAGGCAATGATATACAATATGCTAACTCTTGGAGCAGATCACAATGCTATGTCTCCACCCAGGACATGAGACCTGGTCAAACTGTGTGTTCTGAAACTTGCTCTGTACACTAGGCTAGCCTCAAATTCACACATCCAGAAGTGAGCCGCCACACCTGCTGACCCCATTGTTTTGACCAGGAGGAAACAGCTTTCCCTTGATGTGTTTCAACAGAGCCCCGGTAGCTATGCTCAGTGGCCTCCAAAACTACCATAAAATTGCCCTTCAAGACCTAAGATCCTCTAGGGGATGCCCTAAGATCAAGGAATAAATATAATCCATTTCTACCATGAAAATCCAGAGATCCAACTCTAAAGTTGCTCCTTGGAAGGAATTAGCTTCTGGACAGAAGTTTTTGGTCACTCGATCACGTGCAGCCCACTGGCAGCTCTTACGGAGGACATCACAACTCAGAGCTTCCTTCTGTCCTTCCTGCCTGCAGAACCAAGGCTCTTTCCTACTTCTGGCCAAGGACAAAAATGGACCCGTTCATTTTCAGGGTCCCTGACCTTAAACTGTCTAGTCAGTTCAATTGCCTATCCTCATCACTCGTGATAACGAAAAGAAAGCCCTTACTGAAGATTTATGCATGCCAAGCTCTACTCTAAATTCTTTGCATGAATTAACTCATTGTATCCTCAAAATAATCCTAGAGAAAAAATAATTTATTTGCCCAGAGTAAGAAAAAAAAAGGCAGATCTTGGGCATCTGATGGGATGATGTTATGCATTCTAAAATGTTCATTAACCTGCTCCCAGAAGCCTGCTTGCTGTACATCAAGTAATGCTGTGGTATCTTGCTTGTCTCTGATTGGTTAAATAAATGCTGAGGCCTGATATTGGGCAAAGACAGAGGTAGGCGGGACTAAGGTGCTAGGACTTCTGAAGCAGAGAGGTTGATGGGAAAAAGAAGCTTTGTGAAGAGAAGAAAGAAGCCTCCAGAAGAAGAAGCCAAGAGCAGGAAGGAGGACACATGCCATGGGTTAAAGAAAAGAGCATCATTCTACGTGGCCTGGAATGTGGCATAGCAGGGGGAATAACAGCCCAGAGACCTATGTATATATGGGGTCATATTTGGGGAATAGAATTAAGAGCTAGCTTAGATGGACTAAGATTGCTCAATCCAGGCCAAGGCTTGTTAAAATCCATTAGGTCTCTGTGTGTTCATTTATAATGGCAGATTAAGTATTAACACCACTGATCAATTAACGATAATTTAAATGCTGCTAAATAATTTAATTAGCCATTTTCTACAGGAAGCACATCTCAAAAGTTAGAACACACCAGGCATAGTGGGCATGTCTTTAATTCCAGCACTCGAGAGGCAGAGGCAGGCAGATCTCTGTGAGTTCAAGGCCAGCCTGGTCTACAAAGTAAGTCCAGGACAGCCATGGATACACAAAGACACCCTGTCTCGAAAAACAAACAAACAGAAAAAAAGGTAGAACACTTACCTCTGGAGTCATTTCCCACAGAACAGGCAGATTTGAATCCATGAATTCACCTTGAATTAATTGTTACTATTACTACCCTTTTCCCCCAAAACTTTCTTTGCATAATGATTGATCAAACTCCAAGCCTCATGCATGCTTAACTACCTACATCCCCACCCCTAAGCTGTGGCACTCAGTAGAGATTTGTAACTGACAGTAGAGATGGGCACAGTGAAGGATGTCTTTGGGAGTTAAGCATTGACAAGAATGAGTACTTTGTACGTGATTAGTATATACATCTATTATCCACTGTGTGTTGGAGGCAGGTGCTGGATTAAAGATTTTATACAGGCTGGAGCTGGAGAGATGACTCAGTAGTTAAGAGAACTTGCTGCTCTTGCAGAGGACCTGGGTTTAGTTTCCAGCACCTCCATAGTGGCTCACAACTGTCTGCAACTCCAGACCCAGGGGATCCAATATCCTCTTCTGACCTCCATGGGCACCAGGCACATACTTGGTATACTTACATTCAAGCAAAACACTCATACACATAAAATAAAATAAATATATCTGACCGCCAGGCGGTGGTGGTGCACGCCTTTAATCTCAGCACTTGGGAGGCAGAAGCAGGCAGATTTCTGTGAATTTGAGGCCAGCCTGCTCTACAGAACCAGTTCCAGGACAACTTGGGAGGCAGAGGCAGGCGGATCTTTGTGAGTTCGAGGCCAGCCCGGTCTACAAAGTGAGTCCAGGACAGCCAAGGATACACAGAGAAACCCTGTCTCAAAAACAAACAAACAAAAAAAAAAACCCAAACCAAAAAATAAAACTATATGTGTGTGTGGTGTATATATATATATAAACTTTTAGGTGGGCTTAGTAGCAAATGCTATTAATCCTAGCACTCAGGAAGCAGATGCAGGTGGATCATTTAAAGCCAGTTTGGTCTATATAACAAGTTCCAGAATAGCCAGAGGTACATAATGAGACCTTGTCAAAAATTTTTAAACAATAATCCTTACAGTGGTGGCACATGCCTTTAATCCCAGTACTTAGGGGAGGCAAAGGCAGACAGATCTCTGAGTTTGAGGCCACCCTGGTCTAAAAAGCAAATTCCAGGACCATCAGAGATATACAGAGAAACTGTCTTGAAAAACCATAGATAGGAGCCGGGCGTTGGTGGCGCACGCCTTTAATCCCAGCACTTGGGAGGCAGAGGTAGGTGGATCTCTGTGAGTTCAAGGCCAGCCTGGTCTACAAAGTGAGTCTAGGACAGCCAGAGCTGTTATACAGAGAAACCCTGTCTCGAAAAAAAAAAAAAAACAAAACAAAAAAAAACCGAAAAACCATAGATAGATACATAGATAGATAAATAGATAGAAGATAGATAGATACATAGATAGATAGAAGATAAATAGATGATATAATGGAGAAGGAAAGACTACACATACTTAGATAAATCTGACAATTATCAAGACATTAGCTGCTTGGTTTGTTTGTTTGTTGGGGGAGGACTATCCCATGCCACAGCACATATGAAGAGATCAGAAGGCAATTTCTCTTCTTTTACCATGCGGGTTCTGGGAATCAAACTCACATCATCAGTCTTTGCTGCAGTCTCCTTTACTCTCTGATCCATCTTGCCCGCAGCTGTACATTAATATTTGAAATTAAATCTCTCTGTATGTGTCTCTTTCTGTCTCAGTCTTTCTCTGTGTGTATATGTGTATACATGTGCTCCACTATGTGTGCACATGTAGAGGTCAAAGGTCAATGTTGAATGTCTTCCTTAGTCTCTACACTAAAAAAAATGTATTTATTTATTTTATGCATACGGATGCTTTGCCTGCATGCATGTCTACATCACGTGTATGCAGTGCCTGAGGAAGCCAGAGAAAGTGTAGAATCTTCTGGGACTAAAATTAACAGAGGATTGAGAAAGAACCTGTAAAAATCTGAAATGTGAAAAGATAATATTTGAACATATATATTCTAATATATGGACAGACACATACATATAAGCAAAATGTACACATGCACACACATATATGTATGTTTGTGTGTATGTATATGTGCACATAGAAATGCATATAGTTGCTGGGCAGTAGTGGCACATGCCTATAATCCCAGCACTCAGGAAGCAGAGGCAGGTGGATTTCTGTGAGTTTGAGGCCAGCCTGGTCTACAGAGCAAGTTCCAGGACAGTCAGGGCTGTTACATAAAGAAATCCTGTCTCAAAAAATCAGAAAGAAAATATAATATATGGGCCAGGCATGGTGGCACACACCTATAATCCCAGCACTCAGGAAGCAGAGGCAGGTGGATTTCTACAAGTTCGAGGCCAGCCTGATCTACAGAGTGAGTCCAGGACAGCCAGGGATACACAGAGAACTCTTGTCTCAAAAAAAAGAAATATATATATATATATGTGTGTGTGTGTGTACATATATATGATATTTTTTGATATATATGTATATAATATCTATAACTATATGCATATATGTTGTGGTACTCTGAAAGCTACTTATTCTATTGTTAATTACTAGCCCCAAGATCTGGTCATGTGTACCTGTCTTAGTTGTGTAAACCTTGCTGTACCTAATTTAAAGTTGAATGGTTGAAAAAATGCTGCAGCCTGGATTGGGGAGAAGAGAGGTAGGTGGGGGAAAGATTTGTGGGATTTTGTAGCAGAGAGGATCACAAAGAAACCAGGAGGAGAAGAAGAAGACACGCCATGGGTTAGATGGAAGAACATCACTCCACGTAGGCTGGAACATCGGCATAGCATGGAGAACAACAACCCAAGGGGACGTACGTATATATTGGAGTTTTATTTGGGAAATAGCATTTAAAGCTAGCTTAGCTGGATTAAGATTGTACAATCCAGGGTAAGTCTTATTAAAATCCATCAAGTGTCTCTGTGTGATTATTCATAAGTGGGCTAAGGGATAACTCTGTCACCCTAATAATCATAAGTATCAATTATAAATATTAATATTTTATTCAACATATATATGATGTATATATGTCATGTGCACACACACATGAGTATACATGTGTCCTAGTTTGGTTTCTGTTGCTGTGATAAACACTATGAACCAAATCAACATGAGAATAAAAGAGTTTATTTCACCTCAAAACAACAGTTCATCATTGAGGGAAGCCAAGTCAGGAACTCAAGCCAGGAACCTGGAGGCAGGAACTGAAGCAGAGGCCATGGAAGGGTGCTGCTTACTGGCTTGTTCCTCACAGTTTGTTCAGCCTGCTTTCTTATAGCACCCAGGACCACCTGCCCAGGGGTAGCATTGCCCAAAATTGGTCTGTACTCTCCCACCTCAATCATTAATAAAGTAACTGCTCCATAGACAAGCAAACAGGCCCATCTGCTACAAGAGATTCTGTCTTTCCAGGTGACACTAGTTTGTGTCAAATTTTTTTAAAAGGCCCATCATATATGCACACACATATATGTATAAATATGTGTGCAATACACATATATGCTTACCTTTTTTTAATCAAAAAAGAAATATGCCTTTAATCCCAGTCCTCAAGAGGCACAGGCAGGATTTCTCTGAGTTTGAGACCAACCTGGTCTACAAAGCAAGCTTCAGGACAATCAGAGCTACATAGAGAGATCATATCTCAAAAAAATCATTGTTAAAGAAGAAAAAGAAACATTAAAATTTGCTAACACTTCATGTATGGATTAACATCAGCACATATACTTAGTATGTATGTTAGAAAATTATTTCTGAAGCCAGATATGGTGCACACCTTTAATCCCAGCATTCGGGAAGCAGAGGAAGGCGGATCTCTGTGAGTTCAAGTCCAGCCTGGTCCACAAAGTGAGTCCAGGAGAGCCAGCGTTGATATGCAGAGAAACCCTGTATCAAAAAAAACCAACCAACCAACCAAACAAGTAAATAGAAAGTTAGTTATTTCTGTAGCCAAAATGCCGGACATGCTACTTAAGAGAGGTAAATCGTGTTTTGAACTCATGCTGTCTTACAGAGATAAAGGCATGACAAAGTGGTTGATGCCTTTGGCATCAGGAGCACCAGGCTGCTTGCCCATGTCTGAACTGACCAGGAAACAAAAAGAGAACAAGAAGTGAGGCTGGGCTAGATACCTCATAGGCCACCTTTCCATTCCACCCTCAACCAAATTCCCCTAAAGCCTAAAGGCTCCATCTGCTTTATGTTCCCCTAAACAGCACCACCAGCTGGGGAACCAAGTGACTAAGCACATGAACTTTCATTTTGTTTTATTTTTCGAGACAGGGTTTATTTATGTAGCCCTGGCTGTCCTGGAACTCACTCTGTAGACCAGGCTAGCCTTGAACTCACAGAGATCTGCCTGCCTCTGCCTCCTAAATGCTGGGTTTAAAAGCATGCGCCACCACACCTGGCCATTACAGACAGTTTCAAACTGCCATGTTGGTGCTGGGATTTGAACCCAGTTCCTTTAGAAGAGCAGCCAGTGCTCTTAACTGCCAAGCTATCTCTCTAGCCTGCACATGAACTATTTTTTTAGGCTTTTTTATTATTTCTTTTCTTTTTTTAAAATAATTTATTATTTCTTCAAGTTACATCTCAATCACAATCCCCTCCCTACTCCCCCCTCCAGTCCCACCCTTCCACCCTCCTCCCCCTCAACCCCCCATCCTCTTCCCTTCTTTTTTTTTTTTTTTTTTTTAGTTTAAGGTACTTATTTTTCCCCCCAACAGCTCTCCCTTTCAGTCCAAAAAATGGTTCTTTTTCTTATAACTATAAATACAATACAAAACAACAGAAATAAATAGGCCACAATTATAAGTTATATGGCTTAGCATACATTCCCAATGTCCAGTCCATATGTATTTGGCACCTGACTTTAACATTCTACTATCTACCCATCTCCATGAGTTTAAAGTTCTATATCTAACTCAGCTTTCATACTAACTTGCCTCACAATTTTAAAAATATCTTCTTAGATCCAGAACACCACATGAACTATTTTACATCTAAATCATAACATTTTACCCTTGGCTCCCATATGTTCATGACCTTCTCATAACAAAAAAATGCATTCAGTGGAACTTCAAAAGTTGTAGAGGAATTTTAACCCAGCAACATGGCAACTCTGGCAAGGGATCACATCAAAGACCTAGGTCTGTGTGATCCAGCTAAAATACAGACACACCCTTAATACACACCTACAACCTGAAAGCTGAAACTTAGTTAACAAATATATTTATTGATAACAATAAATTGTCATATTAGGCTGGTTGAGAAGCTGGTGGGGCCTGGCAAGAGGCTGGTAGGCCTGGCTTGCCTTAGCTGGTGGCCTGACCTGTCCTGGGGATAAGACCTGGGACCAAGGGCAGCCTTTTTCCCAGTATTAAATACACCAAGACTGTTTAATGTTTCAACACTTGGCCCTTAGCTGACTCTCAATTAGCTAATCTAAGTTAAGCCAACTAACAATTCTCAATCTTCCATGTGGCTTGCTTATACCTTCAGAGCTCTCATAGAGATGTCCTTCTGCTTCAGTCCCCTGGCAGGAAGAGAGCTTCCTCTGTATTTTCCCAGATTTCCTTTCTTCC
Source organism: Lophiomys imhausi (assembly GCA_907164525.1). Classification (NCBI taxonomy): domain Eukaryota; kingdom Metazoa; phylum Chordata; class Mammalia; order Rodentia; family Muridae; genus Lophiomys; species Lophiomys imhausi. Next base: position 10,406,499 of record CAJQZJ010032322.1, read on the forward strand.
TCCCAGGAAGTCCTGCCTTCCTATTCTCTCTCTGCCCAGCTAAATGGCCATCAGAAATGTTTATTATCCAATTAGAGAGTGCCTCAGAAAGGGCGGGAGAAGACCTTTCCCCAGTAATTACCCATTTGGCTTGAATACACATCTTTAAACCCTCTGTCTGGAATGACTTTAGTACATACCTTTAATCTCAAACAATGACGTCTAATTGAGGGACAGACAAAGTGACAAATCAGAGAACAATTTGACAGAATGAGTGAGAGATAGGATACACCCATTTCTCACAAGGACAGGAAAGAGAAGCTACTTAAGATGATCAGGAGAGAGAGAGAGAGAGAGAGAGAGAGAGAGAGAGAGAGAGAGAGAGAGA
>CAJQZJ010032322.1:10413748-10434417 GCA_907164525.1 Lophiomys imhausi
CACACACACACACACACACACACACACACACACACACACACACACACACACACCTTTAATCCCAGCACTCGGGAGGCAGAAGCAGGCAGATCTCTATGAGTTCGAGGCCAGCCTGGTCTACAAAACAAGTCCAGGACAGCCAGGCTGTTACACAGAGAAACCCTGTCTCAAAAAAACCATTTAAAAAAAAAAAGTTTGAGGCTGATCTAGTATACATAGTGAGTTCCAGGCTAGCTGGAATCACAGCTGATTTTTTGTTTTGTTTTTTGTTTTTCAAGACAGGGTTTCTCTGTGTAATTGTCCTGGCTGTCCTGGACTTACTTTGTAGACCAGGCTGGCCTTTAACTCATAGAGATCCACCCACCTGCCTCTGCCTCCTGAGTGCTGGGATTAAAGATGTGCGCCACCACGCCCCAGTGGAATTTTAATTTTAAAACAGCTATACAAAAATAAACAAAAGACATTGTTCCTGTCTTAAGGTTTGTATTGCTGTGAAGAGACACCATTACCTCAACAACTCTTAAAAAGGAAAACCTTTAACTGGGGCTAGCTTTTAGTTCAGAGTTTTAGTTCATTATCATCATGGCAGGAAGCATGGCAACGTGCAGGCAGACATGGTGCTGGAGAGGAACTAAGAGTTCTACATTAGGATCCACAGAGAGTGCAAAACAATTGAGTCACACTGGGCCTGTCTTGAGCATCTGAGATCTCAAAGCCCACCCCCCAGAGACACACTTAACTCCAACAATGCCAAACCTAACTTCAACAAGGCCACACCTAATAGTGCCACTCCCTATGAGCCCATGAGGGCTATTTCTTATTCAAACCACCACAGTATCTCCAAAAAAGTAGAAAAAAAAGTTTGAAATAGCACCCTTCTATCTGTTCATTTGAGACATTGTTTGAGACAGGATTTCACTGTACAGCCAGCCCTTGAACTCCTTCAAATGAAGTGCTGGGATTACAGAAAAGCATAGAGACACACAACTGAGACAGAGTCTGTTGACACATACCCAGACTGGCCTCAAAGTCATAGCAATTCTCCTGCCTCAATCTTTCAAATGCCGAGATTTCACACTTGCAACACCCTGCCCAGTGTTTGGTTATCTGTGTATTCTGGAGTTAACAATGTCACTATGCTCAGTGGCCTTATTTTTCATTTAATTCCAAACCCTTTGACCACTGCTTAAAATCTCTCTCCAAAAGCTTTGTGCCTAACGTGGGAAAGCACACGTCTGTCCTGGGGGAGGCGAAAGCAAGAAAGTCTGGAGTCTTTTTCCACCATATCACAAATTCAAGATCAGCTTTACATGAGACCTTGTCCAAGAAAAACAATAAACACATGAGAGATTTAAGGGCTGGAGACACGGCTCAGTGGCATTTGCCTAGCACATGCAAGAGAGGAGGAGGAAAGGAAGGGAGAAGGCACACTTTGAATCTTGAGTCGCGCGAGAAAGCAAGGTGCTGTGAGTAAGGAAGTGCCTGTCTCATAAACAGAAGGTCTGCCAGAGAGCACCCTGATCTAGTGAACACCATTTGACACTTTGCAGAGGCGGCTGGCTCTGTGCAAAAAGAATTGCCACAATTTTCCAAGAGCAGCAGAGAACATAATAACTGTATTGTGCCACTTGTTTACCTCCTAATGGGAACTTCATTCTCAGCGGGCTCTCTTCAAACCCTGGTGTCTAGACAGAGAAGAAAATTCCATCTAGAGATATAGAGCAGAGGGAGAAGGGACAATTTAATAGCTACCTCAGACCTGATGTCTGGGGACCATAGTCACTGGAAAGAAAGGCTGTATTTCCTTAGTCACTGAGCTGTGTGTGTGTCTTCTCTCTCTCCTTCCCCTCCAACCCCCCCACCACCACCACGTTTATGTGGGTCTGGGGATCAAAGTCAGGTCACCAGCTGGATAGCCTTCCCGCGCACACCCCTGCTGAAATAGTACTGGGATTATAAGCCTCCACCACCACACCCAGTCGTGTCATATGCTGGGACTCGAACCCAGGGCCTCATGTGTGTAGGTAAGTGCTCTACCAACGGGGCTACAACCCAAGCCGGCTCATTTCCAGCTAAGCTCTGTTAGGGCTGTTTGGGTTTCACTGGGTTGGGGTTCTGGAATGTCCCAACTTGACAGCAGTACAAACTGGCACCTGCTGCCACTCCCAGAAGCAACTTCAATGGTTCCTTTCCATCTTTGCTCAAACTGATCGCCTGATTCCATAAGCATCTCCATAAACACAGCTGCGGTACTTTTCCCTCAGGGCTTTGCAGGCAGCGCTGCTTTCCCGATGACGCACTTTCCCGATGACGCACGCCGTACACAAAAAGCCCCCTTAGACTCTTTATTTTCTTAGGATCCTTGAGATCCTTTGGACTTTAACTCGAAAGCATTTCACAGGCTTCCTGTTTCTCTTCAGTTATTGGCACCTTGGAGTTTTCTGGTGGAATTTGTAAAGAAAAGAGCCAAGAAAACTATCTTTAGTTGGTAGGCTTAAATTTTTAGAAACAAAAAATAAATTCACTTTCACTGCCATGTTATACTGTTTAAGATTTTTGACTTTTTTTTTTTATTCGAGGGTGTGGGGGGCACATGTCATGGCACACATGTGGCTGTCAAGGAACAAACTTGCAGGCGTAGGTTTTCTCTTTCTACCTACCATACAGATTCCAGGAATCAAACTCACGTTGTCAGGATTCATTGCAAATACTTTTACCTGTTAAAACAGTGGTTCTCAACCTTCTAATGCCTCGACCCTTTAATACAGTTTCTCATGGTGTGGTGACCCCCCCCCCAACCATAAAAGTATTTGTGTTGCTACTTCATAACTGTAATTTTGCTACTGTTAAGAATCATAATGTAAATGCCTGATATTTCTGATGGTCTTAGGGGATCCCTGTGAAAGAGCTGTTGACCCACAGGCTGAGAACCACCATGCTAAACCATCTCATAGGCCCTCTATTTAAGATTTAACTTTGGGGCTGGAGAGATGGCTCAGCGGTTAAGAGCACTAGCTGCTCTGCCTAAGGTCCTGAGTTCAATTCCCAGCAACAACATGGTGGCTCATAACCATCCACAATGTGATCTGATTCCCTCTTCTGGCTGCAGGTGTACATGCAGATAGAGCACTCATATACATAAAATAAATAAATCTAAAAAAAAAAGATTTAACTTTGGCTGGGTGTGGTGGCACACAGCTTTAATCTCAGCACTCAGCACTATGGAGGCAGAGGCAGGTGGATCTCTGTGAGTTGGAGGCCAGCCTGGTCTACAGAGTGAGTTCCAGGATAGCCAGGGTTAAATAGAGAAATCCTAGTTTGAAAAACAAACAAACAAAAGGGGAAAAAAGGTTTTAATATGAGAGCTTGGGAGATGGCTCAGTGGAGTAACATGCTTGATATGCAAGCACGAGAAACTGAGTTCAGATCCCCAAGACCCCACATAAGAAACAGGCTCCCAGGTAAGCAGCTGTAACTCCAACACACAGAGAGGGGGCAAGTTAGGTCGTTGGAGGGGCTTGCTGGCCGGGCAGTCTAGCCAAAACCAGCCGCTGCAGACCCAATGAGAGCCTCCGCCTCAAAGAAGATGATAGAGACTGAAGAGATGGCTCTGCTTGGGAGTTCCCTGTGCCATAGGATCTGCTGCAGAGAGGTATCAGAGACTGACTGATCTAGATAGAGAAAAATACAGGGGCAGAAAATGACAGCAGAGTAAAGGAAAGTTGGCAACAGTCTGAGAGTTGGATAGCCATGGGTGCAATCCTGCAGTGAAGGCTCTTTGTGTGCAAATCAATGAGGCCCAGGATTTCAGAATGAAGTGTGCTGCAATCTTGCAGACCTACTTGGCAAGAATACATTTCCCTTACATGACCACAACTCGGCATTGCACTAAGGGTGATGATTAATACCAACATAATTCTTCCTATTGGAATTACATATATGGGTTAATATATCAATATGCATGCAACTCATGGATGAATACTACTGCCCTTAGCCAACCATAGTGTCTCACACCTTTAATCCAACACTCAAGGGAGGCAGAAGCAGGTGGATCTCTGTGAGTTGGAGGCTAGCCTGGTCTATGAAGTGAGTCCAGAGCTGCTACACAAAGAAACTCTGTCTCAAAAAAACAAACAAAACAAAACAAAAGTTTACTTGAACGGGGAACAAAGAACAAATGAACAAACAAATCCTTTAACTATACGAGAAGGGCATTATTATGAACGTAGACAGAACCATTACAGATAGCAGCATTTTTGTTTTTGTTTCTTTAGTGTTGAAAGAGGACCTCCTGACTTATTCTAGATCTTAGGGGAGGAAATTCAGTGTTTCACTAATAGTGGGGGTTATCTCCAAGCAACTCCTCTTTCTCTAGCTTCTTAGACAGCACAAATTTTGATCACTGATCCATTTGTTTACTTATATTTTGAGGCAGGGCTCACTATGAAGCCCTGGATGACCAGAACTCCTTATGTACACCAGGCTGGCCCTAAGTGAACACAGCCTGCCTCTGCCTCGTGGGTGCTGAGATCAAAGACGTATGGCACCATCCTTAGCCTGACTTATTTATGTATTCATAGAATTTTGCCTTTAAAAACTTTCAAAAATTGGGAGGCAGAGGGTGAAGAACAGGACATTTGTTTGTTTGTGACAGAGTTTCTCTATTTATCCCTGAGTGTCCTGGAACTCACTCTGTGGATCAGGCTGGCCTCAAACTTAGAGATCCACTTGCCTTTGCCTCCAGAGTGCTAGAATTAAAAGCATGCACCACCACAGTCAGCTAGAACTATTTTTAAAGCTAAGGATGTAACTCATTAGGTAGCTTGCTTGCCTAGCATTCATGAAGCCCTTACTTTGATCCGTAACAGTACATAAACCAGCCATCATGGTACATGCCTATCTCAGCACCCAGAAAGTAGAGGCAGGACATCAGAAATTCAAGGTCATGGGGCTGGAGAAATGGCTCAGTGGTTAAGAGCACAGGCTGTTCTTCCAAAGGACAGGGTTCAAATCCCAGTGACCACATGGCAGTTCACAGCTGTCTAATTGCCGGGTGCAGTGGCACATGCCTATAATCCCAGCACTCGGGAGGCAGAGGTAGGTGCATCTCTGTGAGTTCAAGGCCAGCCTGGTCTACAAAGTGAGTCCAGGACAGCCAGGGCTACACAGAGAAACCCTGTCTCGAAAAACCAAAAAAAAGAAAAGAAATTCAAGGTCATTCTCAACTATATAGCAAGCTTAAAACTAGCCTGGATCATATGAGACCATCTAAAAGGCCAAGCATGGTGACACATACCATTAATCCCAGCACTGGGGAAGAAGAGGCAGGCAGATCTCTGTGAGTTCAAGGTCACCCTAGTCTACATAGTTTAAGGCCACCCAGGGTTGCATACACTGAGGCCTGAGGGAGAGAGAAGGTTGGTGGAGACAGGCTTGGTAACATATACCTTTAATTCAGTTCAGGACTAGCTTTGTCTACATAGTGAGACTCTGTCTCCATAATAAATAAACAAACAAACAAACAAATAAATAGAAAGGAAGGAAGGAATAAATAAATAAAGATTATGTTAACCTGAGTGACAAGTTTAAGGAAATGGTACTAACCATATCTGGACAAGTTTTCACCAGTGCTGATCTATTTTTCATGAATGAGAAAGAATGACTTTCCTGTTCTTGTTTGAGTTGTAAGTCTGCCAACTCCCGAGAGCACCAGAAATGGTAAGCCGCAAATTCTATTAGCTGTGTACCTTCCTGGATATCAAAAGCCTCAAGTATGGGTTTTTGGACTTTCTACAACCTTTTAAAAGATGTATTTATTTTATTTTACATGTATTAGTGTTAGTCAGGCATTTAGCCTTTAATCCCAGCACCTCAGAGGCAGAGGGAGGTGGATCTCAGAACACTCAGGGCTCCGCAGAGAAAGCTTGTTTCGAAAAAACAAAACAAATGGAACAAAAACAACAGAAACACCCACATACATAAAACACATGTATGTTTTGCCTGCATGTATGTGTACCGAGTGTGTACAGTGTTCTCAGAGGCTAGGTGTCAGATCCCCTGAAACTGAAGTTACAGAGGGCTGCCAGCCGCTTAACCGCTAAACCACATCTCCAGCCCTATTTCCTCAAGTTTTAGACAAAGAATCTCCTACCTCCTTCCAGATAGTTCTATTTTATTAGTTTTATATGTATATCTATTTATAAGAATTGGTTTAAAGATTTCTTTTTGTTTCTGTGAATACTGGGAACCTAACTCAGATCCTCTGGAAAGAGAGCCTAAGCACTCTTAACTGCTGAGGCTTCTCCCTACAACCATAAGGTGCTCCTTAAAGAAATTATGACATTGTTCAATTTTTTTTTAGTTTAATGTATTTTTTTTTTTTTTGGTTTTTCGAGACAGGGTTTCTCTGTGTATCCTTGGCTGTCCTGGACTCACTTTGTAGACCAGGCTGGCCTCGAACTCACAAAGATCCACCTGCCTCTGCCTCCCAAGTGCTGGGACTAAAGGCGTGCGCCACCACGCCCGGCTTAGTTTAATGTATTTTAATAGCAAACATACAGGAACAGCTCAGAGGGCAGACGATATTAAAAACATATACTTGCACGTCGGACAACTCAGTTAGAAAAGCATAGTGAATGGATGGCATCTACTGTATGATAAAAATGCTACAAAGGCCATTTAGTTGCTGTCAATAAGAAATTCACGCCGGGCGGTGGTGGCGCACGCCTCTAATCCCAGCACTTGGGAGGCAGAGGCAGGCGGATCTTTGTGAGTTCGAGGCCAGCCTGGTCTACAAAGCGAGTCCAGTACAGCTAGAGATATTCAGAGAAACCCTGTCTCGAAAAACCAAAAAAAAAAAAAAAAAAAGAAATTCACTTTTTTTTTTTAAAATCCAAACGCTGGCAGTGTCCAGAAAATTTTAACTGGTTTATTTATAATTGTTATAAAGTTGAACTGTTGAAATGTGTTCACTGAAACATTTTGCTTGCATTAATGCTTTATATTTTGCATTTATATTAAAAATTCACACACAAATGAAAACAGAAAAACTGCCGATACCTGATTTCTGTCCCCTATTTTTCCACTCGCAATCATAGACTGAGGTACCTTTTGACCCCATGGGAAAAATGTCTAACATTCAGAACTACTGATAACAGGAAGAAGTGGGAGGAAAAAAAATTGATAATGAAATGTTTCCCCTCATAGCAGACTCTTAAGCACATTCTCCACATATGCGGTGTGCTAGCTGGATATCTTTTGGCATAACTGTTAAACGGCTGGCATGGATAGCACACAGGTTGATATCTTCAAAAAGGCCAACAAGATAGGCCTCACTTGCCTCCTCCAAAGTACCAATAGCTGCACTCGAAGCGCAGATAGGTTTTGAAGTCCTGAGCAATTTCTTTCACCAGACGCTGGAAGGGGAGCTTGCCAATCAGAAGTTCAGTGGACTTCTGATAGCGTCTGATTTCAGAGTGCCACAGGACCAGACCTATAACGATGAGGTTTCTTCGCCCCTCCAGTAGAGGGCGCACTCTTGCGAGCGGCTTTTGTAGCCAGTTGTTTCCTCGATGCTTGACCACCGATGGATTTGCAGTTTGCTTTGTACAAGCCATGGTATGGGTACCTGCATGCTAGCATTAGAGAGTGGTGTTAGAACATCTGTAGAAAGAAATATGGCTAATTAAATTTTTTAACCAGTATTTAGGTTATATTTCATTGATTCGGCAGCTGTTAATTCTTTAACCAGACATTATAAATGAATACACAGAGACACCATGTGCATTTTAACAAGCCTTGGCCTGAATTGTGCAATCCTGGCCCATCTAAGCTAGCTCTTAATTCTATTACTCAAATATGACCCCATATATACATATGCTCCCTTGGACTGCCATTCTCCACGATATGCCAATGTTCCTGGCCATGTGGAATGAGGTTCCTTTTTCTAACACATGGTGTGTGTCTCCTTCCTGCTGCTCCTGGCTGGAATGCTCTTCTTCTCCCTGCTGCTGGCTGGAATGTTATCTTCTCTGTCTAAAGCACAGGCTTCCTGTTTTAATCTCAGGAAGTCCCACCTTTCTCTGTCTTTGCCCAATCTCAGGCCTCGGCATTTTATTTAACCAATAAGAGTCAATGTAAGAAAAGACAGCAAGCAGGACCAATTAGTTAACATCTAGAATGCTTAACACTACCCCAACAATTCCCTCCTTTTGTCTAAAAAAAAGGCTAAATTTTTTAACTCATATAATAAAAACAATATGAAACAATGAAGAAAACCATATATAAAAGTTATGCACATGTTTAGCCAATTTGTATCAGGCAATCTTGAAGAAGAAAAAAAATCATCTTATCTATCTTGCTGTGTAGGGGTTAGATAAATTAGATTTAGAAAATATATAGGAGTTTCTGATACTGTCTCTTAATTCGGGGCCTGAAGAGCATTATCAGCATGAAGTCAGCAAAAACAGGAAAGACTTAATAGACTGAAAAACAAGGTTGAAGTCAGGAAAAACAGGAAAGACTCAATAGACTTGAAGAAACAAAGTATCTGGCCTGACATTGTTTTCAGCTGCTAAGTGGGCGGAGCCCAAATTAAGCTGAAACAGAGTTCCTCCTATTTAAGGACAGTGCATGGAGCCCAGAAGGAGAAGAGGCCCCTGATGCTAGAGAGCTCCAAGAGTCCTGCTGAAAAAAGGGCTGGCCGTCATTTGATGGCCAGATTTCCCTAAAGCAGAAAGAAGCTGGTGAGCAAAGAAAGCCTGAGCAAGACACCAAAAGGCCAAGGACTGGATGGAGCCTGTGGCTCAGCTTTTGCCTGGAGGGGTTTGATCTGTCCGATCAGTGGCCTAGGGGAAACTGTGCCTGGCTTTAAGGACTGAGGCAGAGCAGCTGAGTTCCTGATTCAAAAGAAGTAAGTTGGCCTGCAGACGGCTGGGGTCTCCCACAGAGAAGAAAGCATGAAGCCTTATTTAAGGTGAGACTGCAATAACCAACTTACCCTGACAAACCTGCCTCTGAGAGATCCAGAAAAAGGACTGCTAAGTGCGCTAAAGAATCTACAACAAAGACTGTGTTCCTGACGACCGAGGACCTGCCCCAGAGACTGTATCATTCTAAAAGGTTATGAAAGTAGTTGTTATAATTATCAATAGGTTTAGTGGATAGGTTAAAGGGGTTGTAGGAATTTATAGGATTAATAGTTAAGAAATTGTTGATGTTTGTTATAAGTAAATTTAGTAATAAATAAATAAGTGTTAAATAATAATTTAAAAGATCGGTTACATTGCTGTGTCTAAAGTTCTGAACCAAAATAATTTCTATCATATCCTATATTTATAAACCTAAAGATTTTATTTAGACGTGAAAATATCCTTTTAAATCCTAAACAACTGAAGTTCAATTGAAATTTTATAACTGTTATATCTTCAATCCCATCAACGACATAAGAAGGGATAAAGTTATTATTTTAGTGAGTAGGAAGCATAGGAGAGCAGCTTCTAAAAAGAAATATGACAGTTTGTTGCCCAGACAGTCCCAAATATCTCTTGATATCGTTGGAGCATCATCTTCAGCCTTCTGGCCAAGCATTTTTCACAGACTTAATTGTACAGCAGGAAATAAGGATTTTCCCATTCTGTCTCTGCTGCAGAATCAGGACATCAACTTACCTGCATTGAAGCTCTGGTCCATCTTTGGACTGTATATAGTCTGTTGAGAGAACAGGGGCATTTTTTCCCAATAGGAATTATCTCCTGATGGGAGATTTCTTTTTGAGGAATTATCTCCTGATGGGAGATTTCTTTTTGATACTCATTGTCTTCTTCCAAGTCAAATGGGAGCTGTCAGGAGCTGACTGTCTTAAGTCAAACAATTCTTATAACAATAAAAACATCTTTAAATACCATTTTCTGTATTCCTCTGAGGGTTTTGAAGACATCTACTATTTTATTTATAAATCTATCTATCATCTATCTATCTTTGAACAAGCAAACTGTATATTTTTATTCATTTATTATCTGTTTAACCTAGTATTTGACATGACCAGGAGCTTGACTGGCCAGTCAATTTGTATTATCCAGACTCCTAAATAGATTGCAATAGCAATCCATAAAAGGATCAGAACTAAACCTATACTTTTAAATGATTTGTACAGGCACAATACCTTATACAAGAGTTGAAATATACATATTATGTGTCAAAATATAATATTCTATACTAATGAATCAAACTTAATCTTATTTTTGTATCAATATACAAAATTCTATACCAATGTATCAAAAGATAACCTTATTTAAATAACAATAATTTTAAGTTTCAAAGCAGATTCAATAATCTATCCTTATATCTTATTATTTCTATATTATATACATATATTCCCCCTCTTTTTCTTTTCAAGTCTTTTCCCACTATATAAGAGAGAAAAAAGTATAGAGAAAAGAAAAAGAGATCTCCAGGTCTAACTTCCTATACCTTGCTTAACAAGACCATATAACAATTTGTAACCATTACCTAAACAACCTTCATCATCCACCCCATTTTTTGGGAATGGGACGTCGCTCTCTTAAAACTGCTTCCTGCTGAATTGGGTTGCAGAAAACCTGTTTAGGGGCCCAAATAAAATGAAAAAAAAAATGGTTAAGCAAGTAAATTGTAACATTTGTTGTCCAGTCTCTATGTGCTCAGCAATTTGAATGTCCTGAGCAGTTTGTAGTCTGGACTTTGGGTAGGAGAGTTCAGGGCTTTATTGCTGTCTTGGCTGGAACAGTCTTTGAGGCTAGGCCATCTCAGCAAGCTGTTGGAAGTTCTTCTGGATGCAGATTTTTGAGGAAACAGCTATTGAGGCAGTCTATGAGGCTGGATCATCTGGGTTACTTGTCTTGTCTTCTTTGGACTCTGGTCCGGTTCTGAAAATATATAATTTCTCACAAGTAACATATAGTCCTGCAATTACCAAAATGCCTTGGATGTGCAGGATGCACAATCAATTAAGGAATATTTTCTGTTCTTTTAACAGGAGAAAGACATTTTCAAGTCTCCATTCATGCCATATAAAAACATGGCATGTAATAGTATTACATACATATGCTATATATATTCTATTTTAAATTGAAAATACAGCATAAGACTGTATAGAGTTTAAGTATTCTCCTCTACAGTTGACATAAATTTATTAATTGATTAAAACAGGTTTATTCTGTGTTGTTCTTGTTTTTGTAGATTAGGTTGGCCTCAAACTCAAAAGGAACCAATCTGTCTCTGTCTTTGTGTCCCATGTTTTGGGAACAAAGGTATGCATTTATATATTTCTTCTTTCCTTTTCTCCTTTCTTTGGAGATTTAATTTCTATGTGGATATATCTATCCTTATTGAGACAGGGTTTTTGTAGCTTGGGCTGTCTTGATTTGTTCTGTAGAGCTCTGTAGATTTAGATTGGCCTCGAACACACAAGGAACCTGTTCTTCCCTTGTCTCCCAAGTTTTGAGATCAAGGTATAAACTTATATAATTGAATTACCCTTATTAAACAAAACCATTACTTAAACCATTTGTATTAGTTTAAGTTCCAGTTCTCCCATGGAAACACCATTATTAAGGAGATTGGTGTAAAATAGCATGGTATATGATTTTATGTTAGCTTTTCTTAACTGTTGGCTGTAGGAGGCATGCAGTTTGTATGTTCTTCCCTAGCCTGACTCTGGGTCCTTACAAGATTAACAGAATATATCTCTTTCTCTCTCTCTCCCTTTTTTTTTCTGAGACAGGATTTCTCTGTGTATCCTTGTCCTGGACTCACTTTGTAGACCAGGTTGACCTTGAATGCACAGAGATTAGCCTGCCTCTGCCTCCAAAATTCTGGGATTAAAGGTGTGCACCTTCATGCCCAGAGATTAACATCTCCTTCAGGGCAAAATATCTCCTGAAACCAGTTCTCCAGTGGGAGCCCCACAACTAAGAAGACTGACTTATGACCCTTTTCTCTTTACGTACATTTAAGATTATGTGCATTTATCCATTAGATCAGTAAGGACATTATTAAACTTAACAACAAGAAAAAATGTGTCATTTTTAAATTCTAGACTGTCTTTAGCAAGCAGCTTTATCTCCTCAGCAGAGTTCCCACCCTGCCTTCATTGTTTAAACCAGGCTGGTCTAGAATCCAGAGATCTGCCTGTTTCTTCCTCTAGTGTGATGGGATTAAGGGATTAAGGGTGTGTGCCAGTACCACCCTGCTCAAATATTTCACTTAAATCCCAGATATTAGCATCTCTGCAACCAAGAGAGCAACCTTGAACTGTAGTGACAATTCGAAATCTGCCCAAAATCTTCAAAAATCTCTTATGTTTTAGCAATGCCAAACCAGAAAAATATCCTTTCTACCTCCCGATATAGGAAAATCAAAGACATCTAAACAAAAATCAAGCAAAGAAACATTCCAAAAGCCTTGGTATGTCTAACCATGCCATTCCATGCTGCAATTAAAGCTTTTTTCATTATTACTTGAAATCTAGTTCTGACTGTATTTCATTGGTGGACCCTTCCCAGAAAGTCCTGAGAAGCACCTCATAGCCAGGGAGCTCTTAACTCCAGCTGCCATCAATTTTGCCTTATTTATCAGGAAAGGCCTCCCTCTTTCCTTCATTATCACTGTTGACAATTTAGAATTCCATCTGTAAATTCTTTCCTTTAAGATTCTCCTAGTCTAGCCGGGCAGTGGTGGCGCACGCCTTTAATCCCAGCACTTGGGAGGCAGAGGCAGGCGGATCTTTGCGAGTTCGAGGCCAGCCTGGTCTACAAAGCGAGTTCAGGACAGCCAGAGCTGTTAAACAGAGAAACCCTGTCTCGAAAAAAAAAAAAAAAAGATTCTCCTAGTCTGAACTTTCTCAAAAAAGATACACAAACCCACAATTGCCAGGGTAAAAATCATTTGCATGCTAAGAGGAACAAACTCAATTGGAATCCCAAAGTATTGAGGCATTATGAATTCCTCCATTTTTAATCTAGGCTATTAATTCCACGCTCAAATTCTGTTTAGAAAGCTGCCAGCTTTTTAGTACATAAGGAGAGCTAAGCCTTAGCTCTCAGTCTTTGCTGCAAGGCAACAGCTTTTGTTAAGGTAGCTGCACCTTTGAAATGCTTTTGAGTTTGGTTCCCTGCTCTTTGGCTAGGAAACCAGCTTTTACTAAGGCCTTCTCACACTGAAAGCATGGATTCTAATTGCCATAGTTGGACGCCATATGTAAAAAATATATGGCTAATTAAAGTATTTACCCAGTATTTATATTATTGTTAATTTGTTCCACAGCCTTTAATCCTTATTCTGCCATTATAAATGAGCACACAGTCACCATATGGATTTCTACCAAGCCTAGGCCTGAGTTGAGGAATCTTGGCCCGTCTAAGCTAGCTTCTAATTCTATTACTCAAATATGACCCCATATATACATACATCCCCTTGGACTGCCATTCTCCATGATATGCCGATGTTCCTGGCCATGTGGAATGAGGTTCCTTTTTCTAACCCATGGCGTGTGTCTTCTTCTTCCTGCTGCTGGCTAGAATGAATTAATCCTCTGTCTAAAGTACAGGCTTCCTGTTAGGAAGTCCCACCTTCCTATACTCTTTCTGCCCAGCTAATTGGCCATAAGCGACTTTTATTAACCAATCAAGAGAATGCCTCAGAAGGGGCGGTAACCAGATCTCAGCATTGAATTCAATGTATCAGAAACAATATTAGACCTTCCTGCAACAAACATCCATTGTTTGCTTTTTAAAAAATGACTTGGGAGGGGCTGGAGGGATGATTCAGAGATTAAGAACACTTGCCCTTCTTGCATAGGACCCAAGTTAGGTTCCAAGCAACCACAGGGTAGTTCACAGCTATTCATAAATCCAGGGGATCTGATGCCTTCTTTTGACCTCTGAGGGCTTGTGGCACATACACGGTGCAGATGATAACATACAGGCAAAACACTCATATAAATAAAATAAACGTATCTATTTTTTTTAATTTAAAATACTCTCTGATTCTCTAGAATGAAATAAACGAATACATTGTAGTTTGGTTTACTGTGAAAAGGGCACTGGATGTATATAAATACAGTCTCTGGTACAGAAATCCCCCAGCTGTGCCTTTGCAATGCGCTGTCTGCAAGCTGGTAGAACCACCTATCAGTAATAAATTCCTGAATTTGTCCAAAGATACAAATCCACTTCCTCTATTACTACTGACTTTGCCATTTATTTGATTGACATCATCAAGGGTTTCTGTTGTTTGGTTTGCTTTGAGACAGAACCTCAGTAAATAGCCCTGGCTGGCCTGGAACTCAGAGACCCACCTGCCTCTACCTCCACTTTTTGAGTGTTGGGGTTAACGGTGCACACTACCACACCTGTTTACATGTTCAGAATAACAACAATAACAACAAAAATCAAAAACTACAAGAGGCTGAGAGGACCTAACTTACTCCATTTTTATCAGTCATGTTGGGCTTAAATTTTGTTTTCCTGGAGAGGCTAGTCAGATTTCTCAGAAATACCACAAAGAAAGGGCAACCAATCAGAAATTACCCCACTATCTGGCCTGAAGTTAAACAGGGTATGAGGCAAACTAGATATGAGGTAACTGCTCAGGCCTAACAGCTATAAACCAATCAAAAACACATAGGTACCTCTTGCCACAGGGACCAGCCAATCCCAATAAAGATCATGTAATCACAGCTGGAAATCTCCTGGCTGGCTTTGAAAGGAGCTGAGAGGTTCTCTCATGGTTGCATCATTTTGTATGAATAGTTGACCCCTGCATGCTGGTTGTTTCTGCACAATAAACATTGTTTGCTTTTGTGCACTATTTGAGTCTGGGGTCTTCCCTCATCAATTCTCGGACCTTTACAAAGCCAAGCATGGTGGTCCCAGCACTCAAGGGGGCAGAAGCGGAATCATCTTTGTGAGTTCAAGACTAGCCTGGTCTACATAGGTGAATTACAGGATAGGAAAGACTACATAGAGAGATCTTGTCTCAAAACTAACAAACTAAACCAACCAAACAACAACAGTGACAAAACTTTAAGAGAAAAAAAAAAAAGAAGAAACTATAAGAGAACATGAAGATTTGGGCCTGGGATATATGTAGCTCAGTGGTAGAGATCATTTGCCTAGAACATGAAGCAAGGCCCTGTATTGTGTTTTTGTTTTTGTTGGGGGGGGGGATAGTTTGTTTGTTTCTTGAGACAGGGTTTCTCTGTGTATCCCTAGCTGTCCTGGACTCACTCTGTAAACCTGGCTGGCCTTGAACTCATAGAGATCTGCCTGCCTCCACCTCCCAAGTGCTGTGATTAAAGGCGTGCTCCACCATGACTGGTGCAAGGCCCTGTGTTTGATCCTCAATATCAAAAGAAGAAGAAGGGGGAGGCAGGATTTTTTTTGGTTTTTCGAGACAGGGTTTCTCTGTGTATCCTTGGCTGTCCTGGACTCACTTTGTAGACCAGGCTGGCCTCGAACTCACAAAGATCCGCCTGCCTCTGCCTCCCAAGTGCTGGGATTAAAGGCGTGTGCCACCACCGCCCGGCTCAGGATTTTTTTTTTTAACTGAAAAATTTACATGGTGTAGAGCAAGAGTTGCTTAAATTCAAAGGCACATGTGCAGATACATAGAAGAAAAGATGGGTGCATTTTCAGAAGAGCTTCAGTGTATCTGAGTGTTACATCACTATTTCTCTTATTTATTGCAAGCTTCAAGGTGAGTATCTAGATTTACCTGTTTGTCAAGGAAGAGAGAATCCTCATTATCACTTGTGACTTGGAACTCACAGATCTTCTGTTATCAGCTTAATCAAAGTGATGACTACTAAAACAGACAGTTACTGCTAACCTTCCATGAACCAAGTCATCACGTAAGTGCAAAACAATGCTGGCATATAGGTCAGTATGTTCCCTTTGGCCTGGTATGCATAATTTAATGCACACACTCTAAAGGTTTTGATGGTAAAGGAAAAGTACTAGGTGCTCCTTTTAGTATTGCCAGGCAACTGTTTCCTGTCTTAGACCATTTACAAAGTATTACAATGCCTGATCTCAAACCCTGGCAGATTACACCTCCTAAATGGTCACTTTATTAATCTTTGTAATTTCCAAATTGCCCACCATGCATGTATTTACTTAGATATGTTTCATTGGATTGTCAGCAAATAGTTATAAAATAAGTCCTTCAGTAAAGTTTGTCAGTTTTATTTTATTTTGTAGTGCTGTGGATTAAACCTATGGTCTTCTATATGCTAGGCACATGCTCTACCACTGAACCACACACCCCAGGCCTCTATAAGTTAGGTGGTTTGGGTGGCAGGAATACATCAGGATAACTTTTTCTGTGGACCTACTGCATGACAGAAGCTTCAACTAGGCCGGGTACATGCTAGGCACAGGCTCGACCACCACCGAGCTACATCTCCAGATCTAGTTTTTAGTTTTAATTTTGAAATGGTCGTATTAAGTTGTTCCAGCCGCTCGTGAACTCACTCTGTCACCCAGGCTAGCTTTGAACTTGTCATCCACTTGTGTCTCAGTCTCCTGAGTAGCTGGGATTACAAGCCTGTACCACCAGGCCTGGATCTGAAAATTCTTTCATGTCCAAAGTATAGTCATCTTTTAGTATGTGAAGGGGATTAACTCCAGGCCCCCTTGGGAGATGGAAACCTGAGGATGTTCCCAATCTCTTACGTCAAATTATCTAATATTTGCATATAACATTCTTTAAATTATCTCTCAATTATTTATAATACCTTTACATCGTATCATCCTTAGGAAAGAATAGCAAAAGTGTGTGTTGGCAGTGGGGAGTCCATACTGTTCAGTATAGAAACAATGTTGTCTTGTTTTGTTTTTTTTTAGAGAGAAAGGGGACAGTAGAGAAGAAAGAAGGAAGAAGTCTTCTTTCTGGTCCTTTCTTGTCTCTTCTCTGCCATTCAAGGGCTCTGCAAGGAGGTGGCTGTGCATAACCTAGCCCAGGGTCATCTTAGAACAAGACCATGACCTGATCTTGACTTCCAAGACTGCAGAACCATGAAAAATCTAAGTCCTACCTTTATGCCACTCAGTTAAGGGGTCTGGAGACAGGGTTCGCCAGTTAGGAGCACTGCCATGTGGGTTCAATTCCCAGAACCCACATGGCAGCTTGCAACTGTCTGTAACTCTAGTTCCAGGGGATCCAACACTCTCACACAGACATATATATATATATTGTGTGTGTGTGTGTGTGTGTGTGTGTGTGTGTGTGTAGGCAAAACACCAATGCAATATAAAATAAAGATAAATTACTAAAAAAGAAAAGAAAAGGTCCCTCAATTAGGACATTTTGTTACTGTAGCCAAAATTGGCTGGCTAAGACAGCTATCATAGTAATTAAAGCTCTAGTTAAGTAATTAGAACACCTCTATTTTCTGCCTCTGCCTCCTGAGTGCTGGGATTAAAGTTGTGTACCACCATGCCCAGCTGAAATTGATATTTCTTTAAGACTTATTTACTTATTTTACCTATATGAGCGTTTTGCCTGTCTATTTGTATGTGCACTTAAGCATGTAAGGTGTTCATGGAAATCAGAAGAGGTCGCTGGAACTGGAGTCACAGTTGACTGTGAGCCATCATGTGGGTAGTGGGAATTGAACCCAGGTCCCGTGGGAAAGGCCATTGCTCTTAACTGCTGAGCCATCTCTCCAGCCCCCAAAAGTAGGATTTTCAGCAGATGTGATCATGGTCATCTTCAGCTACTTAGTAAGTTCAAGACAGCCTGGCTTATATGAGATTCTGCCTCAAAAGCACTCAGAGGGAAGGGTCAGGCATATCTCTTGTGAGTTTGAGGCTAGCATGATCTACATAAAAAGTTCCAGACTGAACCAGGAGAATCACACAATGGAAGAATCATAGCCTGGGCTACATGGCGAGGCTCTTTCTCAAACACAAAGAAACACAAAGGGCAAAAAGCACATATGAGAAAGGATCTGGAGAATAGTAAGAATGGCAAAAGAAAAGCCAGGACTGAGAGAACTCGTGCTGTTTGTGGATTGGTGTGTATCAGACCACCCTGTAGAAAGCAGGCCAAGAAGGGCTGGATGGTGAGAGCCTTGGGTCCTCTATGAGCAAGGGCCTGCACACTAAACACAGGCTGCTAACAGGAAGTCTCAATGGCTTCGGAGCAAAGGTCTGAGGTGTCCACTGACTGCCGTGTTGTAACCTAGCTACCACTGGAAAATAGTAAGTAATGGAGTCCTGCAACTTCCCACACCTTCCCTGGAAGGGACAGTTTGCCTGTTCTTTCTTTAGATTCCTATCAGAAAACCAGTTCTTCTCTCTTTTTTTATAAATTAAAAATTTTGGTTAGAACATACATACATACAGATGGGGTTCCCTGGGACACTTTCTTTTCCTTTTTTTGGGAGGGGGTATCAACTCTATAGTCAGACTGATTCAAAATTCACTATAGATCCCAAGCTGATCTTGAACACATGGTCATCCTCCTGCCTCTCAGCTTTCCAACTGCTGCACTAACAGGATTGTTCCACACATCCGGGGTATCTTAGTCTCATAAACCAATTCTGCTTCACATGAACTCCTAGTCTTCTGTTGCCTGAAGAGTTACATTTATGCCCGTCATCACAGGATAACTCCTGTAGATTCCTCTTTCCTCCAAGGATCTGGAGTGGCAGATCAAGGGCCATGTATACAATAATTTCTCAGTTGTATTTTCTTTTGGGGGGCTTGTTGTTTTTGTTTTTTGGGACAGGGTTTCTCTGTGTGGCCCTGGCTGTCATGGAACTCACTCTGTAGACCAGGCTGGCCTCGAACTCAGTGATTCACCTGCCTCTGCCTCCTGAGTGCTAGGATTAAAGGCATGCGCTGCCACGCCCAGCTCTCAGTTGTATTTTCATTAACTCAGTGACTGGCAAACTGGAGTCCAAGCCTAGGAGAAGGTGATTGGATGCAAAAAGGACAGAATGTGAAGGTATTCCCTTGAGCAATTACGACACACAACAGGTCTATTATAAGGGGGCTTATTTTAGGAGGCGCAAGGAATGAGGTCCTAGAGAAAGTGGGGTAGTGGCAGCAAGCCAGCCATGGGGGACAGAGAGGGGAGAGACCTTAGTAACAGAGAGAAAATGTGGGGACAGAGAGAGAGCAGAGACAGAGCTGGGGATGGTCGGGGTCCTTATATCTGGCATACTCTTGGCACACTTGGTGATGCCAGTTGATGATGTAAGACGTTGCTAGGCTCCCAATGGTAGGCTAGTGGGATCACCCGTATGGCTAACACCACGTCTTAAAGATTTGGTCCTCACGCTGGTGCTACTGGCAGATGATGAGAAAGGGCCATATAGGAGGATTTTACATCACTGGGAGCCTGCCATCAAAGGGGATTCTGGGGTCTAGAGAGGTGGCTCAGCCTATAATAGTAGTAGCCACATAAGGCTGACAACCTGAGTTTGATCCCCAGAACCCAGATGTATCGCAGCAGTCCTGTGGTGAGATGGGAGACAGAGGTAGGAGAACTGGCCAGAAGTTTGGAGGCCAGTTAGACTGGAGTACAGCAGGCAGCAGACTGAGAGTCCTTTCCTAAACAAGGAAGAAAGTGAGAACTGAATATGGAGATCTTGCCCTGCTGTAGGCTTTCTACCATGAGCATCGGCCTGCCTACCAGAGCCCCAAAGCCATGAGTCTCCCCACTCCTGGGTTGGAACCTCCAAAATTATGAACCAAGACAATCTTTCTCTGTTTGTAATTCTCCAGATGTTTCAGTATTGTGGTGGAAAGATAGTAAGCACATCTGCCTGCAGGGACCAGGCTGGATGAAACTAGAGAAATCCAGGAATCAGGGACTGAGAGGCTCAACCCGCTGCAGTGTGAGCTGGGGAAGATGAGGAAAGGCTGTGGTTTGCAAAGCAAGGACATCAAGAAAGTCAGCAAGAGAAAAGAAAAGAACCCCAGGTGCCATACACGGAACAGAACACTCTTCCAAGAGAGAAAGGGCATGAAAGAGGGCTTTGAAGTGAAGATTTCCGCCAAGCTAATCCTCCTTTAAGTCCTGGATTCCTTTCTTTGATTACTTGCCCTGAATTGCTCAAAGCACGGTGCTGAATTTGGCAAGACACAGCTGAAGGGAGTTAGTCCTCCTTCAGCTTCCAGTTGCAGGGGTGAGCTGGCACCTCTGATAGAATTTGAGACTAGACTTTTCCTTGTTTTTCTTTTCTTTCTTTCTTTATTTCATACTTTTTCTTTGTTTTGCTTTTGTTTTCTGAGACTGGTTTCTCTGTGTTACAGTACTGGCTGTCCTGGAACTTGCTTTGTAGACCAGGCTGGCCTTGAACTCACAGAGATCCACCTACCTCTGCCTCCCGAGTGCTGGGATTAAAGGCGCGCGCCACCACGCCCAGCTCTCACTTGCTTTTCATATATATGTATATAATTACAGTGGGTAAAGCCAGGAAGCAGGGATGGGGGGTGGGGTGGCATATGCCTTTAATCCCCGCCCTCATGAGGCAGAGACAGGCAGATCTCTGGGTTTGAAGCCAGCCTGGTCTACAGAGGGAGTTCCAGGATAGCCAGGGCTGCACAGAGAAACCCTGACTGGAAAAACCAAAGAGAGAGAGAGAGAGAGAGAGAGAGAGAGAGAGAGAGAGAGAGAGA
>CAJQZJ010032322.1:10434427-10445778 GCA_907164525.1 Lophiomys imhausi
AGAGAGAGAGAGAGAGAGAGAGAGAGAGAGAGAGAGAGAGAGAGAGAGAGAGAGAGAATTATTTGAGCAAAAGGAAATGGTGACTATTGTCTTAGGAAGGTGTCAGGGTCTTGTGACTGGTGCATAGATGTAGCTAGTTAGTTGCTGTGTACTTCTGTTTCTTTCTTTCTTTCTTCTTCTTATTTTTTTTTTTTGTCAGTGATGTTTGGCTTCATTTGGAGACTATTTCATGTAGAACAGGTTGGCCTAGAACTCTCTATGTAACTGGGGCTAGCCCTGAACTCCAGATCCTTCTGCTTACCATCCAAATGCTGGTATTCAATTGTGAATCAGCATACCTGGCTCAACACTAACGATTCCCCTTTTAATTTGTTCTTGTTTCGGGTACTGGGTACCAGTTCTGCAACAAAATGAAACATTTCTGGATGCTGAGGAGTGCAAGCAATAAGATTTTGTTGTTGTTGTTATTGTTGTTTTTCTTCCCGAGACAGGGTTTCTCTGTGTAGCCCTGGCTGTCCTGGAACTCACTCTGTGGACCAGGCTGGCCTCGAACTCACAGAGATCCACATACCTCTCTGTGGGATTAAAGGCGTACGCCACCACACCAGGCAGATTTATTTATTTTGATTTTATGTGTATGGGTGGTCTTCCTGGGTAAATGACTGTACACCATGTGTGTTGCAGTACCCTGGAAAGCTAGAAGAAGGTGTTGAACCCTGCGAAACTGGAGCTACAGATGATTATGAATCATCAGGTGGGTGCTGGGAATGGAACTGGTCCTCTGGAAGAGTGACCAGTGCTCTTAACCACTGAGCCATCTCTCCAGCCCTGACAATGTAGTCTAGAGACAAGAGAATCAAGACAACTTCAAGACTGTCTTGGGCTACAGAAAGAGCTTCAAAGGAGTCTGGGTTATAAAGTGAGACCCCATTTCCAAAAATGAAAAAAGATAAAATAGTTTATAATTTATAAGTCAAGTCAGAAATTAGAAAGTTGGTGAGTCAATGGGCAGAATTATTCTCTAAATGAATCCTAACATATACTCAGAATTCTTAACATTTTCATGACATCTTAAACAAAAGTTTCTGTTTTGACTAAAGCAATATATTCTATGAATAGGCAATAAAATTATTTTAAAAGCTATGAGTGTTGTCCTTGAGCCATCTTTCATCTTAAAAATATGATTTAATAGTCATTGTGGTACAACTATAGTCATAGGTACTTGGGAGGCTGAGGCAGGAGATTCATAAATCAAGGTCAACTTGCCCACATATCTACTTCAAGACCAGTGTGGATTCTTTGGTGAGACTTTGTTACCAAAAGGAAAAAAAAAAAAAAAAAGGAAAGACATATGGACTTTAAATGCAACTATGGGCCAGGTTTGCTGGCACACACCTTTAATCCTAGCACTCAGGAGGCAGAGGCAGGCAGATCTCTGTGAGTTTGAGGCCAGCCTGGTCTACAAAGTAAGTTCCAGGACAGCCAGAGCTACCCAGAGAAACCCTGTCTCAGGAAAAATAAATAAATAAAAAGAGCAACTATGTTTACAACTAATCTTAGGACATGACTTAAGGTTTGAATACAGCATGTGTATTGAAGGTGTCCAGGTGGTGGTGCTGTCTTGGGAGGGTTGGAAATTTTGGTATGTTGGAACTAGATGGTGGATGTAGGTTACTAGAGGGAGACCCTTGAGCGCTGTATCACTCCCCTCCACAGATTTCCAGCCATCACAATGTGAGCTAAGTAACATGTACTCAGCAGTTTCAAATACCTCCTTCAAAACGAAAGGCAGGTCTGGTAGCTAGCATGCATGTGTCACCCCAGCACTTGGAAAGTGGAGACAGGAGGATCAGAAATTCAAGTGTGCCCTCTGCTATTGTTCTGCCCGGTTCTCGAGACCCCAAAGACCACCCAGGAGCCAACTCCGATGTAAATACATGAGGGTTGTTTATTCAAGCTCAGAGCTTGGACTCTCAATACTCAGTGACACAGCAGTTCGAGTTGAGAGCCCTCAGACCAAAAAGTACAGAGTTTATATAGAGACTCAGACAAAGAAGCAGGTTCTTTACCATATGATTGGATGACATTTGGGTAACTAGTCATGTCTATTTCTGATTGGCTCATTGCTACTGACTAACCAGCTGAGGTCAGCTTGACCATCAGAAAGTTTGTTTAGACTTTCTGGGTGCTTTCTCAGAGTGCGCTGTCTGGTGATGACGAGAATACAAGGTTGCATACATTTTGTTGTTGTTCTGGAGCTGGAGGTCAGCTCTGAGTCAAACTTAATACAAAATGGAATCTTTTTTCAAGATGGATTCAGTCAGGCTCCACACTATGTAGCAAGTTCAAGGCAAACCTAGGCTACATAAGACCTTGTCTCAAAACATCAACATAGAGAAAGAAGAATTTGAAATTCAAATCTATATTAAAGATAAAAATGCGTGTGAACAACAAAGGCTAGGATCTGAGCACTGAAGTCCATGGGCAGGGTCTGTGCATGTCTTTTTCTAGTATGCCTTTCTTTGGGGAATACCACTTTGAGGGGGTCATGTTGGGCTAGCCCAGTCTCCTTTCTTTTGTATCCCAGTGCCATCATTCCCACAGCAGCAATGACCCTGACTGCAAATGACCCTGACTGCCCACATTCTGCGCCCCTGAGGCAGCAGGAACCCAGGCTCAGAGGAACCGGGGCTAGCACACTCCTTTTACTGGCCACTGAACCCACTCTGTAACTGAAGATGGTGTCAAACTTGGAATCCTCTTGCTTCTACTTCTGTAGTGTTGGGATTAGAGGCATGTGCCACTTCAGCAGTTAAGAACATTTTTCTTTTCTCTTGCAGAGGTTCTGGGTTTGGGATTTGCAATATTCTGCTTCAGCCTCCTGAGTGCTGAGATTACAGGCATGGGTCACCATGCCTGACTTGCTGTCCTTTCTAATGAGCATTTGACATGCTTTAGATTACTAATGCTCAAAACGCCAGCCAGTGGCTCTTGATGGACAGAGAAGAATTAAAGGAAATAACTTTAGAAAAATAAAATGTAGGCTGTGGGAGGGAGCTGGTGGTGTAGCCCAGTGGTGGAAATCCTCCCTCAACCTTGCTGTTTTCTCAGGTATTCTTGTGTCATGTAGCCCAAGTGCCAGCCTCAAACTCACTATGTCGATGAGGATGGCCTTGAACTCCTAATCCCAAATCCTAGGTTACAAGTGTGAGCCACCACACTTCCATACTTCGCTAAGACCCCAATCTTAAAATTAAAAATCTAGCTGGGTATGGTAGTGCATGCCTTTTATCCAAGCACTTAGGAGGTAGAGACAGGCGGATCTCTGTGAGTTCAAGTCCAGCCTTGTCCACAAAGGGAGATCCAGGACAGCCAGGGCTACACAGAGAAACCCTGTTGTAACTGAACTTTTAAATTATTATTTAACACTTATTTATTTATTACTAAATTCACTTATAACAAACACCAACAATTTATTAACTATTAATCCTATAAGCTCTTACAACCCCTTTAACCTATCCACTAAACCTATTGATAATTATAACAACTACTTTCATAACCTTTTAGAATGATACAGTCTCTGGGGCAGGTCCTCAGTCGTCAGGAACACAGTCTTTGTTGTAGATTCTTTAACGCACTTAAGCAGTCCTTTTTCTGGATCTCTCAGATGCAGGTTCGTCAGGGTGAGTTGGTTATTGCAGTCTCACCTTAAATAAGGCTTCATGCTTTCTTCTCTGTGGGAGACCCCAGCCATCTGCAGGCCAACTTACTTCTTTTGAATCAGGAACTCAGCTGCTCTGCCTCAGTCCTTAAAGCCAGGCACAATTTCCTTTAGGCCACTGTTCAGACAAATCAAACCCCTCTAGGCAAAAGCTGAGCCACGGGGTTTAGTCCTTGGCCTTTTGGTGTCTTGCTCAGGCTTTCTTTGCTCACCAGCTTCTTTCTGCTTTAGGGAAATCTGGCCATCAAATGATGGCCAGCACTTTTTTCAGCAGGACTCTTCGAGCTCTCTAGCATCAGGGGCCTCTTCTCCTTCTGGGCTTCATGCACTGTCCTTAAATAGGAGGAACTCTCTTTCAGCTTAATTTGGGCTCCGCCCACTTAGCAGCTGAAAAAAATGTCAGGCCAGATACTTTGTTTCTTCAAGTCCATTAAGTCTTTCCTGTTTTCCTGACTTCAACCTTGTTTTTCAGTCTATTGAGTCTTTCCTGTTTTTCCTGACTTCAACCTTGTTTTTCAGTCTATTAAGTCTCCTGTTTGTTTCTTGTTTTTAGTCCACATGCTGATAATGCTCTTCATGCCCCGAATTAAGAGACAGTACCAGAAACCCCTAATTTATCTAACCCCTACACCCTGTCTCAGAAAACATACAGATAGATGGATGGATGGATGAGTGATAGTCTGAGGAGGTGGCTCAGAGGGTAATAAAGTGCTTGCACCAGGACCTGAGTTCAGATCCCACACTCATAAGAATGCCAAGTGTGGTTGCCTGTAACCCCAGTGCTGTAGAGGGTGGAAACAGGAGGACTACTGGTTCTTGTTGGTCTCCAGCCTAGATCCAGGTTCAGTGAGAGACCCTGTCTCAAATGAACAAGGTAAAGTGTAATCGAGTAAAATACTCAGTGTTCTTCTCTGGCCTTCCTATATACTCAGGTGCATGTATTTGAACATACATATGTGCTTATATACCACACTCACATACATACATACATACTAAACTTTGGAGTGTGCAGTAGTAGACTGTATGCTTAGCATATACCATGCACCAGCTCTTGGATTCTAACCGCAAGAAACACACACACACACACACACACACACACACACACACACACAGTGTGTGTGTAGACAATACACATTTAACTCCCAAATGATATTTGAAAAACAAGCATACACCACAGAAATAGTCAAAGACATGTCCCCAAACATATCAGCTCTGCCTGTTATTTTGAGCAGAAAGGGAGACTTGCCCTGTCCCTTTCTTCCTGAAGTTGACAGTGAAACCTTCCTTGAGATTATGTCCTCTCTGCCAGGAAGGAAGAAATCCCTTATCATAGGCCATTGAAAATCCATGCTGGGAAGCAAACAAAGCTTCTACAATAACTCTTATCATCCACCCTACCCCAGCCCTCCCCATAGTGCCCAGTGACTTCTGTACAAGTTACCAGTTCCTGGCTCAAATCCCTTTTGTTTTGTCACTTCTTCACAATTTAGAGTTTCTCTAAAAGATATGGCAGTTTTCTGTCCTGGTCATTTAGTTGTCTGTTCATTCCCCTTTGCAGGTGCAAGCACACATGCAAAAATGAATAGAATGTGTGCACTGGTCTTCTGTTCCTCCATCTCGGGTCATTTTATTTCTTGAGCACAGTCAAGGAGTCAAGCGCAAGACAAGTATTTTTTTCCTCTCCCCCAACACTTCTCATAGACTTGGGCCATATAATAATAATGGTCTCTTGTATGGGCTTGAATTTTCCAACTGAACCATGCCACTTACATAACCAAATAATTAATCAATCACAATGAATGGCATGCAGGCTAGATTACACTGAGAATTGCAGTGAGTTTGACTTTAAGACTTTAAATGAGATAATCTTTTTATTTTCATGGTGTGGTGCTGAGCCCGTCACATGCCAGGCAAATACTATTTCCACCAAGCTATGCTCCCCCAGCCCAAGCCCCCTCCCCCAACTCCCTGGACTCTCAAGATTTTTGTATTTGATTTTATGTGTATGGGTGTTTTGACCGAACATATGTGTTATTGCAACACTAGCTCTTTTTTTTTTTTTTTTTGGTTTTTCGAGACAGGGTTTTTCTGTGTATCCTTGGCTGTCCTGGACTCACTTTGTAGACCAGGCTGGCCTCGAACTCACAGTGATCCGCCTGCCTCTGCCTCCCAAGTGCTGGGATTAAAGGCGTGTGCCACCACCGCCCGGCGCAACACTAGCTCTTAAAAAAAAAAGTAGTATTTTTGTTTTCAACTGTGTGTATGCCATGAATGAAGATGCTCACAGAAGCCAGAAGACAGTATCAGTTACCCTGGTGCTTAAGTTACAGGCAAATGTGAGCTATCAGATGTGAGGGCTGGATCATAACTACTGGGCCATCTGGTAACCACAGCGGCCTTATGCTAGTAAGGATTGGCAGGAATGATGAAGATTAGCTATGTACCTCAGATTTCAGTTCAGGCTTTATTTCCTAGTAACCAGACATATTACAAGAATGGGTTTGCAGCTCTACAGATTAAAAAAAAAAATCATTCTAAGTGATCCCATACAATTTGAACTCAGAATGTGCACACTTACTTTGTGTCAAAATGCTTATGTTACTATTCCGGGTGTCTATCGGCCATGTTCTTTGCATTTACAGATTCACCATCTAGAATTATTCATACACAAGTGCAGTGGTTACTGCAGAGACTTCTAACTAGTACAGTGCTGAGCGTAAGTGACCAGTGAGTGTTTAGTACCAAAGCCAACCATACCACCCTGCTCCCCCCAGGCTCAAGGAACCCTGCAGAAGAGGAGGCAGAGAGAATAGGAAGTGGGGAGGAAGGAGTGGAATATGTGGATGTCTGTCTCTCTGCAAGACATGGCCATTGAACTTGTAAAAAGCCACTTTTTTTTTTTTTTTTTTGGTTTTTCGAGACAGGGTTTCTCTGTGTAACCCTGGCTGTCCTGGACTCACTTTGTAGACCAGGCTGGCCTCGAACTCACAAAGATCCGCCTGCCTCTGCCTCCCAAGTGCTGGGATTAAAGGCGTGCACCACCACCGCCCGGCGTAAAAAGCCACTTTTAATTGAATTCTGGATGGATCCACTGGCATGATACAAAACTTCACTTTTTTTTCTTTTTCTTTTTTTTTTTTTTTTTTTTTGAGACAGGGTTTCTCTGTGTAACAGCCCTAGCTGTCTTGGATTCACTTTGTAGACCAGACTGGCCTCGAACTCACAGAGATCCACCTGCCTCTGCCTCCCAAGGGCTGGGATTAAAGGCATTCACCACCATGCTCCGCTTCCAACTTGGAATTTTTCACACAAGTTCATTAAGCATTCCCTTGACTTTGCCTTCAGCTGAGATTTGGTCTCAGAGAATATTTATCAGGGAAATCTTTGTCTACACAGAGTTCAAGAAGAGGTATTTCCCATCTCAAAGAGGATATTTGCACTAATGCCATGACCTCACCTTCCTTTCTGTCCTGTATGACTGACCACACCTCATTCCTGACACCGGATGCTCTGCAGCCACAGGGCAGCCTTGGGGATGCAGCCATTGCTCCTCTCAGCACTATCCTTGCTAATTGCCTGTGGTGCTAGACTCTTCTAGATACCACGTATGTTTTCTGTAATGCCATTTCTCTAACAGATATGTCATATATGTTTAAACTCTTTCATTGTTTTATTATTTAGTAGTGTGTGGTTTCTACTTTTATAAATACCATTTAATTTTATATACTCTGTTTTGAGTACATGAATGTCTAAAAACATATAATCCTACATATTTATATCTAGTCAAATGATATCACAAATTGTATAGTAGTTACTTTTTACCTTTTTCTATTTCTATTTCATTTATTTGTTTATTTATCTATTTTTGAGACACGGTCTTACTATGTAGCCCAGGCTGGCCTTGAACTCACAGCAATAGTCCTGCTCAGCCTACAGAGTGCTGGGATTGTGAGTGCAAGTCACCATACCTGGTATTTTTAAAAATTTTGTTTTGCTTGATTATTGCTGAGGGAACCATGGTGAATCTGTGGCCAGGGGACAATTTTGTGCTGTTATTTCTCTCCTTTCCCCCTTACCTTAGAAAGTCAGTTCTAGCCTTCTACCTTTATATGGGGTCTGGGAATTGAACTTGGGTGTTAGGTTTGGTATATAAGTACCTTGACCACTGAGCCATCATACTAATGTACGGTCCCCTCCCCAACTCCCTGGACTCTCAAGATTTTTGTGTTTGATTTTATGTGTATGGGTGTTTTGACCGAACATACATATTTTTACCACATGCATGCTGGTGCCCTTGGAGGCCAGAAGAAGGCGTTGGATTCCCTGGAACTGGAGTCACTAACATGTATGAGCAGTCATATCTGTGCTGGGAGGTGAACCCAGGGCATCCCTAAGAGCAGCAGCGCTCTAACCACTGAACATCTCTCCAGCCCCTCGGCCCCGAGGTCCCGTCTCCCACCACTTTCTTTTCTTTTTTGAGGTGGGGTTCTCTTATAGTACAAACTTGATCTAATTATGCAAGCTAGTAATATTTAACTCAGCCTTCCTACTTTCACCTCCCAAGTGCTAATGTTTCATGGTAACTCCACCAGAGAACTCACATGGATATTCTTAAAGCTGGACATAAAATCTTAATGCTGGCAAAATCATGCAGTTTTCTGTCTTTTATGCATACACACACACACAAACCAAAACCATATCCTGGTTGACACACTTCAATTGGCAAGAATAGTTAGCTAGGAGTAAAATTACAGAAGCCAAAAAGTAAGAAAAGTAAGGTTAGTACATTTAGGGACATTCCTGGTTCCTGGGATTATGGACTAGGTGTTTGATGGATTAGACCTTTGTTCCCTTTTTGACTGGTGTTGGGGCCTACTAATGGGTTAAAAATGTCAGGATGGCGCCTCCAACATGGTCTCGGTTGTGCTGAGGTCTGGGAGCCTGTTATACTAGGATTACAGTCCAATATCATCTTGCTAGGCCAATAGTTTGCTATCCTAATTTCATGTTTGTTTTTGTTTGTTTGTTTGGTTTTGTTTTTTTTTTTTGATTTTTCAAGACAGGATTTCACTGTTTGTCTCTGGTTGTCCTAGACTCACTTTGTAGACCAGTCTGGCCTTGAACTCACAGAGATTCACCTGTCTCTGCTTCCGTAGTGCTGGGATTAAAGGCATGTGCCACCATGCCTGGCTTGTTTTTCTTTTTGTAGTATTAGGAATGGACCTAGCCATGTGCTCTATCACTGAGACATTTCTTTCCTTTTTTTTTTTTTTTTGTTTTGTTTTTAGGTTTTTCGAGACAGGGTTTCTCTGTGTATCCATGACTGTCCTGGACTCACTTTGTAGACCAGGCTGTCCTCGAACTCACAGTGATCCGCCTGCCTCTGCCTCCCGAGTGCTGGGATTAAAGGCATGCGCCACCACGCCTGGCAGAGACTTTTCTTATTCTTTGTTTATGATACTTCCCTCCTCTTCCTCTCTTCCTTCCTACCTCTTTCATGTCACTATGTGATCCTTGTTGACCTAGAACCTGTGGCCTCAAGTTTTCCTGCCTTAACCTCTTAAATATCCAGGATTACAGGCACATACCTCCATGCATGGCTTCCATACAATTTTGTTTTGGGACTTCAAATAAACTGAAATCATCAACCAAAAATGTGCTTCAATCAGCTTTAATCCTCTGAATTTTCAGGACCTTAAAAGCAAAACTTATTCTCCTGTGCTTGTGAGTGGCATTAATAGTTCTGAAATTGGAATTTGAATATAAGTGACTGATTCATGAATTAAACATCACCCCGTGGATTGGTATAGCTAGAAACTTGATGAGATCAGTACCAAGGTTCTTTTTGTCATTTCTTTTCTTTCCTTCCCTCTTCTTCCTTCACTCCCCAACCCCTCAGTACTGAGGATTGAACCTAGAGTCCCACACACACTAGATTAGTTCTTTTCCACTGAGCTACAATAGCCGTAGCCTTCCTTTTCCTTTTGTGTCATTGTCTCAGGAAGCTATACAGGCTGGCCTTGAACCTTATAGCCCAGAGAGCCCTTGAACTGAGAACCATCATGCCTCAGCCTTCCAGGATTTACAAGCCCTGTGCCACCAGGCCTAGTTTTAGCACTGAGTTTCTTGAAACTATAGAATAGTAAATCAAGTTATGGAGTGTCAAGGGGAAAACTATTAAGTTTAGTTTATTCAACTGGTAATACTTCATTACCCAGACAGAAGAAGTGTTTTCATGAATCACACCTAGAAGGATAGTTTCACAGTGAAAGCTGAAACAAAACCAGCAAAATGCAGATGAATTGCTCCAAAGTTACTTTCCTTATCCAACAGGAAGGGAGCAATAGGAATTAAGTAACTAACCAGTTAGTATCAGCATCAAGCTACTTCAAGGCATAATTTTGTTGGTTTGGTTTTATGTATTTATTTGATTTTTCGAGACCAGGTTTCTCTGTGTTATACATGACTGTCTTGGACTCACTTTGTAGACCAGGCTGGCCTTGAACTCACAGAGATAGATACACATGCCTCTGCCTCCCAAGTGCTGGGATTAAAGGTGTGAGCCACCACACCCTGCAATTACAGGCAGCTGTGAACTGCCATGCCCTTTAGACAAGCAGCCAGTGCTCTTAACCACTGAGCCACCTCTCCAGCCCTGTCAGTTTGGTTTTTTTTTTTTTTTTTTTTTTGGTTTTTCGAGACAGGGTTTCTCTGTGTAGCCCTGGCTGTCCTGGACTCAATTTGTAGACCAGGCTGGCCTCGAACTCACAAAGATCCGCCTGCCTCTGCCTCCCAAGTGCTGGGATTAAAGGCGTGCGCCACCACTGCCCGGCTGTCAGTTTGGTTTTGAGACAAGGTCTCACTGATCTGGCTGCCTGGAACTTGTTATGTAGACTATGCTTGCCTCAGACTCACAGAGATCTACCTGTCTGTGCCTCCTGAATGCTAGGAGTAAAAGCATGTGCTGCCAAGATCAGCTGGGTTAATCATTATGCAAGGATTAGGGCACAGGACAATTCATTATCGTTCTGACTTTGATTTACCTCTCCCGGGTCTTACCTCTATCTTGATTTCCTCAAGGGCCATTTCACAACTTAGTTCTCCTCTGGATGTGAAAATTGTTATGGATGACTGCATTTGGATTCTGAGCTTGATCCATTAGGAATGAGCAAAGCATTATTTTAAAACAGCAACCAATAATATTATTTAGCCAGTTTGTATTTCTGTTCATTCAACCCATTTATATTAATTTGTTTAAAAACTGTTTAGGAAGAAGGGTGTGCTGGTATATCCCTGTAGTCTCAGGACTCAGAAGGCTGAGGCAGTGCCACTGAGTCCCAGGGCAGCCTGGGCTACACAGACGGACTTTGCTAGTAGAAGAACAAACAAAAGGCTGCACAGTAGTGGTACGCACCTTTAATCCTAGCAGAGGCAGAGGCAGGTGAATCTGAGTTCGAAACCAGCATGGTCTACAGAGTTCCAGCACAGCCAGGCCTAAACAGAGAAACTCTGTTCTGAAAAAGAAACAAACAAAACAAAAAACTTTCAGGGGTTCGATTTCTCCTTAGAGGAAGCACTTATTCGTGTGTGTGTGTGTGTGTGTGTGTGTGTGTGTGTGTGTGTGTGTGTG